>CAJVPU010002099.1:0-11269 GCA_910591775.1 Dentiscutata heterogama | reverse complement strand
AGAAATTTCAAATCAAATCAAATTCAAATTGACAAAATATTTGATTCGATTTGACTTTGAGGAACCCTAGTTAATATGTTTTAGGGTTAAGGTTAGAGTTTTCTATATTGCGGAAAATTTTAGTATCAACTAATCATAGAAAGCAAAAATAAACAAATTTTATTGGTTAAAAAATTTTATATATAAGACTTATTTAAGCTGGCTTTATAAAATTTGATTGGCTAATTACATATAATAAATTTTTAATATTTGCTTACATTCTAGAGTTAGGGTTTTATATATAAACTTAGAACTATATTAGGTTATATCTCAAAAGTGCTATCAAATTTAGTGCTAACCAATCATATTCAAGCAAAAATAAATAAATTTTTTGGTTAAAAATTCATATATATAAAACTTACTTAAGATATCTTAGTAAAATTCTTTTAGTTAAAATATTTTAGAATTAGAGTTAGAGTTTTTTATATTGCAGAGAATTTTAATATCAACCAATCATGTTAGAACAAAAATAAACAAATTTTATTGGTTAAAAATTTCTGTATATAAGACTTACTTAAGCTAGCTTTATAAAATTTGATTGGCTAATTACATATAATAAATTTTTAATATTTGCTTACATTCTAAAGTTAGGATTTTATATATAAACTTAGAATTATTGTAGGTTATATCTCAAAAATGCTAGCAAATTTAGCGCTAACTGATTATATTTAAACAAAAATAAATAAATTTTATTAGTTAAAAATTTATATATATAAGACTTACTTAAGATAAGCATAAAAGAAACTCGCACCTAATACTTTCTGAAAACATATATTATACAATTATTTATACAGGCAATGAATTATATTGTACTCTAAAATTAAAAACCATGATTGAAACCACTTAACCAAATAATTGAACTTAACATTATTAATAAATATAATCATTATAGATATTACTAAAAGAATATCTTTTTCAATCACTTTCATATATTTTCGTCAAAAAGTTTTCATAAGAGCGAAGTTAAGCACATAGTAAATTATAACAATATGATCATCCTATAGCTGATTTTAATTGGATGATCACAACAAAAAATACATTCATATTTTCCCGT
The DNA here is from genome assembly GCA_910591775.1 of Dentiscutata heterogama. Lineage (NCBI taxonomy): Eukaryota > Fungi > Glomeromycota > Glomeromycetes > Diversisporales > Gigasporaceae > Dentiscutata > Dentiscutata heterogama. Next base: position 10,176 of record CAJVPU010002099.1, on the reverse strand, counting down.
AAAATACGAGTTTCTTCTATGCTCTTAAGATCTTTTAGTAAATTTTGATTAGTTAATATATTCTAGAGTTAGGGTTAAGGTATTCTATATTGTGGAGAATTTTAGTATCAACCAATCATATTAGAGCAAAAATACACAAATTTTATTGGTTAAAAAATTCTATATATAAGACTTACTTAAGCTGGCTTCATAAAATTTGATTGGCTAATTATGTGTAATAAATTTTTAATATTTGTTTATATTCTAGTATTAGAGTTTTATATATAAACTTAGAACTATAGTAGGTTATATCTCAAAAGTGCTAGCAAATTTAGTGCTAACTATTCATATTCAAGCAAAAATAAATAAATTTTATTAGTTAAAAATTTATAAATATAAGACTTGCTTAAGATATCTTAGTAAAATTTGATTGGTTAATATATTTTAGAGTTAGAGTTAGGGTTTTCTATATTGCAGAGAATTTTAGTATCAACCAATCATATTAGAGCAAAAATAAACAAATTTTATTGATTAAAAAATTCTATATATAAGACTTACTTAAGCCAGCTTCATGAAATTTGATTGGGTAATTACATATAATAAATTTTTAATATTTGCTTACATTCTAAATTTAGAGTTTTATATATAAACTTAGAACTATGGTAGGTTATATCTCAAAAGTGCTAGCAAATTTAGTTCTAACCAATCATATTCAAGCAAAAATAAATGAATTTTATTTGTTAAAAATTTTTAAATATAAGACTTACTTAAAACGGTTTAGTAAAATTAGATTGGTTAATATTTCTAGAGTTAGAATTAGAGTTTTCTATATTGCAGAGAATTTTGGTACTAACTAATCATATTAGAGCAAAAATAAACAAATATTATTGGTTAAAAAATTCTATATATAAGACTTACTTAAGCCAGCTTCATGAAATTTGATTGGCTAATTACGTGTAATAAATTTTTAAAATTTGCTTACATTCTAAAGATAGGGTTTTATATATAAACTTAGAACTATAGTAGGTTATATCTCAAAAGTGCTGGCAAATTTAGTGCTAACCAATCATATTTAAGCAAAAATAAATAAATTTTATTAGTTAAAAATTTATATATATAAGACTTATTTAAGATCTTTAGTTTTAATGTTAGGGTTAGGGTTTTTTATATTGCAGAAAATTTTGGTATTAGCCAATCATATTAGAGCAAAAATAAACAAATTTTATTGGTTAAAAAATTCTATATATAAGACTTACTTAAGCTGGCTTCATAAAATTTGATTAGCTAATTATGTGTAATAAATTTTTAATATTTGTTTATATTCTAATATTAGAGATTATATATAAACTTAGAACTTTGGTAGATTATATCTCAAAAGTGCTGGCAAATTTAGTGCTAACCAATCATATTCAAGCAAAAATAAATAAATTTTATTGGTTAAAAATTCATAAATATAAGACTTATTTAAACTGTTTTAGTAAAATTCGATTGATTAATATATTTTAAATTAGGGTTAGGGTTTTCTATTTTGCAGAGAATTTTAGTATCAACCAATCATATTAGAGCAAAAATAAACAAATTTTATTGGTTAAAAAATTCTATATATAAGACTTACTTAAGCCAGCTTCATGAAATTTGATTAGCTAATTACGTGTAATAAATTTTTAATATTTGCTTACATTCTAAAGTTAGAGTTTTATATATAAACTTAGAACTATAATAGGTTATATCTCAAAAGTGCTGGCAAATTTAGTTCTAATCAATTATATTCAAGCAAAAATAAATGAATTTTATTGGTTAAAAATTTCTATATATAAGACTTACTTAAAACAGTTTAGTAAAATTAGATTGGTTAATATGTTCTAGAGTTAGAGTTAGAGTTTTCTATATTGCAGAGAATTTTGGTACTAATTAATCATATTAGAGCAAAAATAAACAAATTTTATTGGTTAAAAAATTCTATATATAAGGCTTACTTAAGCCAGCTTCATGAAATTTGATTGGCTAATTATGTATAATAAATTTTTAATATTTGCTTACATTTTAAAGTTAGGGTTTTATATATAAACTTAGAACTATAGTAGGTTATATCTCAAAAGAGCTGGCAAATTTAGTACTAACCAATCATATTTAAGCAAAAATAAATAAATTTTATTAGTTAATAATTCATATAAATAAGACTTACTTAAAACGTCTTAGTAAAATTTGATTGGTTAATATATTTAGAGTTAGGATTAGAGTTTTCTATATTGCAGAGAATTTTAGTATCAACCAATCATATTAGAGCAAAAATAAACAATTTTATTGGTTAAAAAATTCCATATATAAGACTTACTTAAGCCAGTTTCATGAAATTTGATTGGCTAATTATGTGTAATAAATTTTTAATATTTGCTTAAATTCTAGAGTTAGAATTTTATATATAAACTTAGAGCTATAGTAGATTATATCTCAAAAGTGTTGGCAATTTTAGTCCTAACCAATTATATTCAAGCAAAAATAAATAAATTTTATTTTATTTTTTTTTGGTTTTAAGGTGAGGCCTTGCTTATATCTTTATTAGTTAATTTATATAAGTGATTATATAGAAACTATATAAAAACTTAATTTGTATACAAACAAATAAATATAAATTACATGCAAAAATAGAAGCTCAGATTGATTTATCTATGACCTAAACCTACTAGAGTAGTCAAGACTCATTTAGATTTGAATAGTTAAAATATAATTAATAAATATGCTATATTTAATCTACATAGTAGACCAAATATTGTGTTTAAGAAAGGCTTGTCCTAATAGAGAAAATGTGTTAGAGTTAGAGTGTAGCTAGTTGGCATAGTCACAGGGGCAACTAAATGTATAGGTAATTCTGTTCTGTGGTTTCTAGAGAGTAAAGGGGCTAAGACATAGTATTGATGCATAATAAGATTTGATAGACTTTTTTTAAGTATGAAAAGTTAGAACAATAGAGGATTCAGATATTATTATAGAGTTGATCAGAAATTTTTAAAAGTATTTTGATAATAGGTTGGGAGGCTTGGGAGTAGAAAATTTTGAAGGGGCCTAATGATTGGACTAGAGCAGTAAGTATAAGACCTTTAAGTATAGAATCAAGAGTATAGGGGTATAACTGTGATAGAGAAAAGTTAAAGGAAGGGTGTGAAGTAATAGAATATATTAGATTATTTAGTTGTTGTATCATAAGGTTGAGATTAGAGTTGGAGATGGTATCATAAATTGAGGTGTTAATAGCTTGGGTTAAGAGTGTATTGTCAGGGCAGGAGTACTAGTGAGAGGAAGTATCAGGCTGGTTGTATAAGAAACAATTAGAAGATATAAATGTAAGAGGATATATAGTGTAGAAATATATATGTGTTGAAAGAATATTAAGAAGTATATTGATTTTAAAAGATTTTAGGTAGTTTAATTTAGGGTTGGTAAAGTTGTGTGATACTTTTTGATTGTTGTTAAAGTATAGCCAGAAGGCTTTTCAGTTGATTAGATGTGAGAAGTGAGACCATTCATGGGCATAATGTTGTAAGGACTATAAAGTAATATTTTGGACTTTTTGGATTGATTTAATGAATTGTCTAGTAGGGCTTTAGATAGAGCTGTTGTTCTATTGCAGAATAGAGAATGGGTTGTAAAAATTAATATAGTTGAAGTATAGAATTGGTAAGATAGAGTGGTTATTTGCTAGTAAGTCTGAGAGATTATTAAAGAAGTTGTCAGAATAGGCTTGGACTTTGTATAAGGAGAGTTGAATGTTGTAGGCTTTGAGGATATTGAGAAGTATATTCCAAATAGGCCAGGTATTAAATTTGAATTATTTTGATAAATGGGATATTAAAGTCTAAAGTTTGTTATATTTAGAGATAACAGATTGTAAGTCAGTGAAAATTTCTATAGTTGAGTTGCAATGAAGTATAGAAATAGCTGAAATTATTGCTAATAGTTTTGCTTTGTATAAGGAGACAGCTAAGAATGTGGGCAAAAAACTTTGAATAACTTGGTCTTGGTAAACTTGAACCTAGCCAATGCCTATTAAACCTTGATTAGTGCCAAGTTGTTTTATAGAGCTATCAGTATAAAAGGTAAATTGGTATTGAGATAAGTTGAATAATGAAATCTCAATTAATTTTGAAGAGACATTACTATTATTGAAGATAACAGGGATAGGTGAGTCAGTTATATTAATATTGATAGTAGGAGGTGAGAGTAAGTTAGTTGGATATTTGATTTCAGTAGAGCATATAAGGTCAATATAGTTGGCATTAAGGTTAAGTTGTTTATTGGCTCTTTTTCTATTCAAAAAATGAGTAGAAAGAATATCAGATACTTTTAAAGTACAGCAACTAGATATATGGTTTGAGTTAAGTTTGCAACCTTGGCAGAAGGTGCAGGAAATAGAAAGTAAAGGATAATAGTAGTGAGCAGAAGTGTTGATGTTATGTTGCCAGTGTGTTATAGATATAGTATTAGTATAAGTGAATATTTTGCGAATTTGGCCAATAATAATATCTTTATTGTAAAGAGTCAGAACTCATAGTTTGTGAGTTTTGAAAAAAGAGTTGGTTTGGTAAGCAAATCGGTTTATGCCTATAGGTTGGAAGTGGGAAGAAATAGTGTGATGATAATTGTTTTCAAGAATAGTATCTTTTAGATAAGAAAACCAGAGTGGTTTTTTCTCTGTTGGGATATATAAAAGTCTGGGAGATAAATATAGCCAGTTCAAAAAGGTATTATTATCAGAAGAGTATAGTTGTTCAAGATATAAAATGTTTTTGTAGCAAAGTTGTTGTTTGAAAGTGTTGTATTTGGGGTGGTTTGTCAGAGTATTTTCAAGGAGAGTATTACTATCATTTATGGTTTTAGACCAAGAAGATTTAGGAAATGCATATATAGAGATTTAGACATAATTTAGAAGTTGTATGATTTTAAATGTAGTAGAGCGCTTGTTGGGGCCATCAACAATAGGGTGGGGGTGTTGGAGAATATTAGTGGTAGACCAAAGATTATTTTGGAGTTGTTGAAGACAGATATAAGTAGTAGTGACAAGAGTAGAAGAATTATTAATATGGTTTAAAAAATTACTAATATGGTATTGAAGTTAAATATTCCAAATATTATGGATATTGTAAAGAATGTAGTTTAGGAGAGTACTATTGGGAGTAGAGTGAGAAAGGTGTGCTTTGTGCTTGGCTATGGTAAGGTATTTGCCAAGAATTTTGTTACATGTAGATAAGAGGATTACAATATTGTAAAGCTAGTATTCAATAGTTGGAATAATAACAATATTAATAATATAAATTATCTGTTTGTCAGTTATATTTTTAGTATTGGCAATATTGACAAGTTGAATAGCTTCATCTTGAATGAGTTTAATTTGTGAAGCTTGTTTATTGTGAAGGGTAAACCAGCAGCCCAGAAATTTAAAGGGTTGGTGGAGTGAAATGGATTAAAGAGTAGAATTAAAGAAATGTAATATTGGTTAAGCTTTGTTTAGTAATAAATATAGATTTGTTAAGGTTGACTTGAATATTAGCTATTGAGTAGAATAAGGAAGCAATATTAGTAATTTTCTTTAATTGTGATTTGGATTCAGCAATCCATAGAGTATTATCTATATAGACAAGAATAGAGATCGATATGCTAAAGTAGTTAGATGAAGAGTTGATAAGACTATTTTGCTATGAGGTAAAGAATATATAACCAGAGAAGTGTGTGAAGATATATGAAATAAGAGAATCATAGTAGATTCTCCAGAAAAGAGGTGTGATTGTTTCTTCTTGATCAATACCATTTTTAACAGAATAGAAGTTGGTAAGCCCAAAGTTTGTAATAATGTGGTTGGTACAGTCAAATAAGAGATTGGTTAAAGTATTTATAAGTTGTTGGGGCATTTGAATGTGGTGTAAAGATTTTTGAAAGAGTTCGAAGTTAACAGAGTTGTAGGCCTTGCTCATAACTTGAGAAAGAAGCCAAAGTTGATTGAAGTTGCAATTTGCATCTTCAATAATATTGTTGAGAATGTGGATAGGGATGGAAGTTGAATTGCCAGGAAGTGCAACGAAGTTAAAGAGTGACAAGATATTATGTTGAGAAAAAATAAGGTTAAGACAATTAGTAAGAAGTTTAGTATATAGCTTTTTGATATGTTCAATTAAACTGATAGATCTGGTATTAAAAAAGTTGCCATCAAAAATGGTTTTTTGGAGATGGGAAATATGCAGCCTTCTTTCCATGGTTTGGGTATAGTTTAAAAGGAAAGACAATGATTAAAGAGTGCAGTAATTAAGGTAATGAAGTTGGTGCCTGCATGCTTGAACATTTCATAGCTTATATCTAAAGGGCTGCAAGCTTTATTGTTAGAAAGTTGGCTAATTGTAAAGTTAATTTTTTTTTCTATGAAGGCTAAGAGAGTATTAGAGTACCAGGTAGAATCAATATTGGTTTTAGGACTATATTCAGATTGCCAGTGGGAATTGAATAAATTGAAGTTGATATAGTGAGAAGCAGTCCAATTGTCAAAGTGCTGTTGAATATGTGCTTTGATAGTAGGAGGGTTAGTGATGATATTATTGTTGAGATGTATATTGTTAAATTTGACAGGGTCTTTATATTAATTAAGAATGTTATTAATCATTGAAGTAGAATGAGTCTGTAGTTTAGAGCATCTTTTGTTAATAGACTTTAATATTTGTTGTCTGATTTCTGTAATATTTTCCAAATTTTGGGCATGGAAGAGTTTTTTCTACTCTAAATTAGCATTGGTGATCTAGATAGTAAGGAGTTGATATGAGGATGGTAGAAGAGGAATATTTAAGTTGGCCAAATTGTTGAGTAATGTAATAGAAGAATTAAGGTGAAAAGGAATAGGGAGTAAATGCTTAAGTACATATTTTGTTTGTCTAATAATGTTGCTAAGTTTCTTAATATTAGAGTGTAAGTAGGTGGCTTTGAAAGAGAATGTGTGTTGAAAATTTTAGACTGTAAATTTTTTGTTAGAAATGTGTTGTAAGGCTGCTATAATGGTACTAGTGTGAATTTTGTATCAGGTGGTCTCTAAAGATTCTGTAGAATTAGTTGAGGAGGGGCATGGTAGAAAAGAAGGTTGGTATTTATTTGGTTAGTAAAGTTATCCCATTTGGTGTTGCTCATTATCTTGTAGTTAAAGACTCTTCTATGTGTGCAAGTTTTGTGTCTATGTTGACCATGTAGAGCATAAGGAAAAGACCAATGAGCAATGAGGATTTTGTAATCACTAAGAGAGCTGTTATCTGTATCCTCAATATTAAAAGAAGTAAGATAGGTTAGAATAGTGTAGTAGGCCTAGATGAAGTCAATTTTACTACAAAATCTGGCATTTAGCCAGGTAGGAGAGAAAGAAGAAGTATGTGAGATGAGATTGTATATATTGTTATAAGAAAGAAATTGGAGGAGTTTGTATTTAATAGATACAGAGTAAATATTGTTTGTTGAAGTATTAAAGTCACCAAGTACAATGGGAAGCAGGTTGAGAGTATAGGCATCTTGTATTTATTGGATAATAGTATTTTGAGCTTGAAGTCTAATAGAGGTATCATTACAGAGAAGATAGGTTAAAATAATACAGAATTTGAAATCGTGTTTGAAGAACAGATCAATGAAGATAGCATAGCTAGAAAAGGTAGCTATGTTGTGTATATAAGATGTTAGAGAATTACGTATCATGATTGCAGTACTGGCTTTGGAGTTTTTTGTACAGAACCAGAAGTAGATATAGTGAGAGGTTATAAGATGTTTTGAGGTAAAGTTGTTGCTAGCTAGTTTGGTTTCAGTGAGGCAGATAATGTCTAGTTTGTTAGATAAACAGTAGTGTTTCTATATTTACTATTTGAAATTTTGGTTGAAGCCTTGGATATTATATCAGCAAAATATATAAACGTAATCTTGTATAAGATATTATGGTCTATAATATTGCACAATAATTACAGTCTAGACAGAATATTTCAAAATAAATTACGAAATATTACACAATTTATTATGGAATATTACGCAATTTATTACAGAATATTACAAAATATATTGTAAAATATTTTGAAATAATTCGCAACTATGCGAAATAATATTACATAAATAGCAGTAAAAAATTAGAAAAATATTTTGCATTATTTGAAAGTTTCTTTATATATTATAAAAATTTATTTATAAGATTTATTTAACAATTAATTTATTACACCTGCATAAAATGATACTATATATTTCATATCAACTATCTAATAAAACTACTCTAATCTTAACCCTAACTAGCAACAAAGTAATTAAATCCAAAACACTAACACAAATATTACAACTCAAAATGATGACTATGCTAAGGCCTTCAACAATGACAACAATACTAACTAAAAGCAACAAAATCATAAGCGGTTCCAGTTTCTGAATTGTCATTATCCTAATACCTTACCAAAACATGAACTTATAAAAAAGAACCATTAATAGAATGAAAAAAAAAAATATTAATAGAACAAAAAAAAAAACTACTCAAAAAAAGACAAGTAAAAGAACTAGTACTTAACTTTCTGTACCAGTTCAGGCTTCTGAATCATCACTATTCCAGCATCTTAGCGAAAAATAAACCTATAAAAAAGATATGTTAGAAAAAAGAAAAAAAGATACAAGAAAAAAAAAGACAAGTAAAAGAACTGGTATTTATCTTTCTGTACTAGTTCCAGCTTCCAAATCGTCACCATTCTAGCACTCTAGCAAAAAATAAACCTATAAAAAAGAAATGTTAGTAAAAAGAAAAAAAGATCCAAGAAAAAAAAAGACAAGTAAAAGAACTGGTATTTATCTTTCTGTACCAGTTCTGGCTTCTGAATCGTTGCCATTTCAGCACCCTAGTGAAAAATGAATCTATAAAAAATAAATGTTAGTAAAAAGAAAAAAAAATTTCAAGAAAAAAAAAAGTAAAAAAACTGGTACTTTTCTGGCTTCTGAATCATCGCTGTTATAGCACTCTAGCAAAAAGTAAATCTATAAGAAATATTTATAAAAAGAAAAAAAGTCTCAAGAAAAAAAAACAAGTAAAAGAACTGGTACTTTTCTGGCTTCTAAATTGTCACTATTCCAGCACCTAGTAAAAAATGAACCTATAAAATAGAAATATGTATAACAAGAAAAAAAGATCTCTTGAAAAAAAAAAAGCCAAATAAAAGAACTAGTACTTATCTTTCTATACCAGTTCTGGTTTTTTAATCGTCACTATTCTAGCACCCTAACAAAATACAAGCTTACAAGAAAGAAACGTTAGTAAAACAAAAAACAATCCCAAGAAAAAAAAAGACAAGTAAAAGAACTGATACTTATCTTTCTGTACTAGTTTTGGTTTTCTAATCGTCACCACTCTAGCACCTTAATGAAATATGAACCTACAAGAAAGAAACATTAGTAAAATAGAAAAAAAGAACCCAAGAAAAAAAAGAAATTGTTGCTATTCTGACATCCTAGCGAAAACTAACCCCAAGAAAGAAATATTTATAGAACAAAAAAAGACTCACAAGAAAAAAGAAGTCATGAAAGACTATGCAAGACCACATCAATTGACGTGAACTAAACCTGCAGAAAGAAAGAATTGGCTTAAACCAAGAAAAGAAAAAGCAAACAAGAAAAATGAAAAAGAATACTTGTCTTATAAAGATGCTTACACCTGGTGTTTCAAAAAGTCAAATCCACAAAAGGAAAGAAGAGTTAGTATTAGTCTAAGAAAAAAAAAAACAAAAATCAATAAGTATTAACAAAAAAAAAATAAATAAATAAATACAGTATATATAAAAAATTAAAAAAGAAAAAAATTTAAAATAAAAAAAGGTGATCTTGGTATAAAAAAAGCTAATATTTTAAAAAGATTAAAATATATTTAGTATGGTATTAAATATAAGTTTGTATATAGTATGTATGCAAATTATTTCGAAATTTTTTACTTAATGTAAAAAAGCTATAATATTATATAAAATATTTTGGAATATTTCAAAATACTTATGTAATATTTCGTAATTTTGATATTTCGCAATATTTTAAAATTTTTACGTAATATTACAGCTTTTTTACATTTCGTAAATTATTACAAAATATTATGATGAGGGTGTGGCGACTTAGTGAAGTGGTGGAGTTGTCGCACCCCCAGACGGCAGGTCTAGAGTTCGAATCCCACGGACG
>CAJVPU010002098.1:0-11271 GCA_910591775.1 Dentiscutata heterogama | reverse complement strand
CTTTGTACAAATTAAGTTTTTATATAGTTTATATAACTACTTATATAAATTAACCAATAAAGATATAAGCAAGGCCTCACCTTAACAACAAAAAAAAAAAAATTAATAATAAGTTAGAATTATATAAATAGTATTAAAATATAGACTTAGTTGAATAAAGTTAAAATTTAAATCAAAATAAAATTAGATATAATTAATAGTTTAATAATGATTATAAAAAAAAAGATATTAATAAATGGAATATTAAAATAGAAAATAGAGAGAATAAATTTTTTTTTATAGGTTAAGCTTGTAAAAAGATAGTAGTAAAGTTGATAAAATATTTTTAAAGCTAAAAAATAATAACTTAGATAAAATATTGAGATTATAAAAAAGTATATTAGAAGTATTTTGATAAATAATATTAGAAAAAATTGTAGTTTTTATAAAATTATATTTTGTAATAAGTTATTTAAATTATTATAGTTAGGTTATTGTTAAATAATAAAAGTATAAGTTGTTTTTTCTAAATAAAAGTTTTAAAAAAAAAGATTTAATAAAATTTAAAACTTGTATTTCAAAAGATATTTGAAATTAAATTTGATTTTAAGCTTCTATATTAATTAAAAATACTTAAAGCTAGTTAAGAGTTTTAATAGAAAGTTAATAATAAGAAAATCTTTATTGATTTATAGTTAATTTTAAATATAAATAATAAAGAAATCAGAAAAATATACAGTCTAACCTTGATATAACTACTAGCTTAAAAAACAAGTATCTGGTAATTATAAAAAGTGGTAATTTATAAAGATCAAATTTTATATATCTTATATTAGTTTAATTTAAAAAATAGTATAATTATATCAAGATTGTAACTATATAAAATTAATAAAATAATATAGATAATTTGAAAATAAACTTGATAATATTTTGTTTATATAATCAGAGTTAGATAATTTTAGATTTATTAGAATTGTCTTAAAAAAAATTATTTTGATAATTAAATCATCTAAATTGGTTATATAGATCAAAAGTTATTAAATTTTAAAGATTTTGTAATAATAATAAGTATAATAGTTAATAAATATAAAATAGTAGATAAATATAAAAATATATAGAAGAGTATAGATTATAGGCAATAATGTATATAAGACATGTCCACACTATATAAAATATTTAATATTCAAGATTGTTTAAAATTATCCAAGCCTATGTTCCAAGTTTAAATAATTAATAAAGTAATTTATAAAAATATATATTTATATATTTTTTTATGTGTTGGATTCATTTATGAAAAAATTAAAATAAATTATTTTAATAAAATTATGAGCAATTTTAATTTGAAAAAATGTTCAAAATTGGTCAAAATTGTTCTATATACAACACTGGATTATAGGTATTCAATTTTTTATAAATTAAAGTATAGATAGTATAAAAATAATAAATTTAAATATAATTTATAATAGGCATAAAGCATGTTTTCTTGATTGCTGTTTAATATAAATCAAATAAGTTGACTTATTCAAATTTATATATAAAATTTGGCAAAAAAAAATACTTTTTTTAATTTATTTAAAAAAATAAATATAAAATATAATTTTAAATATAGAATTTATATTTTTTAATATTTAATACTTTTTTAATAAAAATTATAAAACTATATAGTAAGTAGTTTTAAAAAAATTTTGAGCTAAAGTTTTAAATACTTTTCTATGTTTTTTAAGTTAAATAACTAATTTACTTAAAGCAATAATATAATTAGCTAAAGCAATCTTTTAAAAATTAAAAAATTTCTACTAAGTAAAAGTCTTTTCTAGTTCTAAAAAAATTTGCAGAGGAGGTTTTTAGAATCTTCCAAGTATTTTGAAATCTACAATGCAAATTTAAATGATTTAATTACTGTTGAGATTCTTAAAACCTCTTTTACAAGTTTTTTTTTTATTTTATTTTTTTTTAATGTTAAAGATGAGACACTTTTACAAGTTTTTTTAAATCTTTACTTAATAGAATTTTCTTTAATTTTCAAAAAATTGCTTTAGCCAATCATATTATTGCTTTAATTTTATAGAGATTGTAAAAACAAAAAATATACCAACTTTAAAGCAAGATTTTTTTATATTATTTGGTATTTAGATTTATAATTTTTGTTAAAAAATTATTAGAGAATATAAATCACATATCTAAAATTATTTTTTATATTTACTTCATTAAATAAATTAAAAAAGTATTTTTTTTGCCAAATTTACATATAAATTTGGGCAAATTAACTTATTTAATTTATATTTAACAATATTTTAAACCCCTCTAAAGTGATATGTTTTATGTCTAATATATAAAGTTTAAATCTAAAAATTAGTTATTTTAAATCTAAAATTAGATTATTTTAAACTTGAAGTTAGTTTACTTTGAACTTGAAGTTAGTCTACTTTTAACTTGAAGTTAAACCACTTTAATTTTGAAGTTTATTCTCTTTGAATCCAAAGTTAATCACTTTTAAATCTGAAGTTAGTTTTTTTTATACCCAAAGTTGGTTCTTTTTAAACTTGAAGTAGTTTTCTTTGAACCCAAAGTTAGTTCTTTTTGAATCTAAAGTTGGTTCTTTTTGAATTCAAAGTTAGTTCTTTTTGAATCTGAAATTGGTTCTTTTGAACTCAAAGTTGGTTATTTTTAAACCCAAAGTAGATTTCTTTTAAACCTAAAATAAATCTCTTTTAAACCTAAAATTAGTTTTTTTTGAACCTAAAGTAAGTTTTTTTAAATCTGAAGTGGGTTTTTTTAAACCTAAAGTAGGTTTTTTTTAAACCCAAAGCATGTTTTTTTTAAACTCAAAGTGATTTTCTTTGAATCTAAAGCAAGTTTTTTTTGAACCCAAAGTGTGTTTATTTTGATTTTTTTAAGTTTGTGCAAGAATTTTTTAAGTAAAGTTATTAGAATTTTAGTAAAGTTGTAAAGATGATAATTCTAAGTTAAATAATAGCTAAATTATTAAAATTGGGTCAAGTTTTTGAGATATTCTAGATTAAAATAAAAATATAAAAATTGACAAATTTACTATTATACAAAAATTAAAACTTTATATAATAGTAACTTTGTTAATCTTTATATTTATACTTTTAATTCAGATATTTTAAGAACTACTTGGTTGATTTTGATAATCTAACTATTTTTAACTTAAAATAATTCTCTTTATAACTTTATCTAGATCTTGAAGTTATCTTTTTTTTTTTTTTTAATATTTAGAGGAATACCCCGAGTATAGCACCTGCTCTAAACTTTTATTAATACTTAAGCAAATTGATATATGGCAGTGCTATAAACATATACATATTACATATTAGTATTGAAGCTAGAACTTTAGATATACAAACTATTTATCCATGACTAAAACTCACCAAGGCTATCACACTTCCACATATATGATTGATCTCCTTCCTTAACTACTAATTAGTATTTACATATTTACAATATTACTCACATAACCTACTATCTTAACTTTCAAATCGGTATATGTTTTTTCAGGTAGATGCTTTTTGCTTCTGGTTTGGTGTGTCTAACAGAGAATTCTCTTAATTCTTACTAGTATATGGGGGTGAGTCAATAGAAAAAGGACAAATCATTTTTAGTAATTTTTTTTAATTTTTAAATTAAAATATTTCAACAACTATTTAATCAAAATTGGTAAAAATTTTTTATTTTAATCTTGAAATTATATAGAATTAAAATAAAAAAAAAAATTTAATAAATTTAATAAGATAATTGCTAAGATATTTAAGCTTAAAGTCAAGAAAACTTTTACTTAGAAAAAATTTATCTCTTTTCTATTGACTCTCCCCATATATTCTAGTAGTTTATGTCTCAAGCCATGTAGCTGCCTCTATCCAATTGGATAAATATCTCAAGCCTGCATGCTGCTATAACTAGCTAGATTTCCTGTAACTTTGAGACCCAAGTCTTAATATTGTGAATTTCCAATGTGTGAATGACTGTACTTCTCAATATGATAATGAGAAGTTTAGATATATTTTACATATACTTCTAGTACCAAGTATAATTGGGTGGTATCATGAGGTCTAGAGGTTCTTAATAGATGCATCATCATTTTCTATTTATAGTAATTCTTGGCAGTTGTAGCCCCAGTTACCACTATATGCACTTATACTAGCTATTTTGATATTGATACGTTCCAAGTCCTCTTAATGTCTAAAGACTTCCATACAGGTATGACTATTGCTTATTGGGTTTATTTATACATACATGCCTTCATGCTTCAACCTCTTATTGGCTAGAGAGATCTATACAGTGCTAGAGGTGTTTTAAATTTGGTAAGACCAATTTTTTACCACAGGTCCCTTTGTGATTTACCACTTTTCTCACCACTTCAATTCTAGTAACTGCCCAGTCATCCTCTCAACCAAGATCACCAATTTTGTCTTAGAGGTTGTTGGTGCTATCTATACCAATCAAGGATTTATACACATAATATTGTGTTATAGAATCTTCTATAACAACTGCTATTATACATAGTACTAATACTCCACAATAGACCTCTTTTTGAAAATTTTTGATCCAAACTTGTGCTCACTTGGACTTTTTCATTTGTGAGTATATTCAAGTATTTGTAGAATCTACATCTACTAGGACTTGAACCCAAAACCCACTCGTGGAGGGTTGGATGCCTAGACCACTAGACTGTGAGATCCCAACCCATCTTGAAGTTATCTTTACTTAATAACTTTTGCATAAATTAAAGAAATTAAAAAATTATAAAACAAATTTAACATAATATAATTCAATAGAATTATTTATATTAGTAGTCTAAATATTATTATTATATACAAATTTCTTTAGTATATTGTATAGATTTATTTACTACACACTGCAATATTACTAATTTATTGCCTTTTATATAATTGACCAATCAAATTTTAAAGTCAAGTATAATATAGCACAATTAGAAAAATTTAAACCAAATGTTATTTTGTCAAAATTATCTATAACTCAAAACTATGAATATAAAACTACTCTTTGCATTCTAACAAAAAAAATTTCTTATAAAATATTTTACTATAAAATATTTTATCTAACCCTAACTCTAACTAGTATAATACCTTACTTCACCCTAATTCTAACTAACAAAAAACAAGTTGTTTTGATTTCACATTATATCTAATTTTATGATTTGTAGGGGATGTATCAATATTACTTAGTGCAGTGTATAAATTATTTCTTTTTATTAAATATCTCAAGAACTAATAATTAAAATTTAATAATTTTAATACTGTATTATTAGAAGTGTATTATTATAAAGATTTAATAATACAGTTAAAACTTTCTATAGTTACTCTCTATATAAGCACATCATATAAAAATTTCTTTATAAGCACATCTATTTTAAAACTAATTATTATAAATATATAGAAAAAAACCTTTGTATAAGCACATACTCTATAAGCACATTTTCAAAAAAAGTCACTATGATCCTAGCAGTATGATTTTAGAGAGGTTCAACCGTATAAAAATTATTTGTATTTAACTGTTAAATATTTAAAAATTTATTTTAAGTATTGTATTTTTAATTATAAAATTATTAATTTTGGTTTTGTGCAATATTACATAATTTTGTGTAATTTAAATTTTACTGCATAAAATTTTATAATCTTTTTTTATTTAAAAGCTTTAGATTTAATAAGTTTATTGTATAATTTTTAAATTGATATTATGTTTATTTAGCTTGACATAAATTTTAAAAAGTGTCTACAATAATATGATAGGCTGCTGTATATAAATCCAAATATAATGTTATCTAATTAAATACGAAATTGACGCGTCACCTAACTTGCTAGTAAACCATACTCTGTTGCACTCCGTTCTTGATATATTGGATGGTTTAATAATACGCAATTGTTTATGACACTTTTAGTATTAATTAGCATAATATTTTGCTTACGTGATAACAAATTATTTAAGGCCTTAAGCAAATCTAAATATAGAATTTTAAATCTTAAAGAGTCTGTGAATTTATTTACATATTCAAACGAAGAGGAATTTAAGCTAAAAAAGCAACTAGCTAGTTATATATGATGCTTTCAGTAAATACTGCCCTACCTTTCGTTTGAATCATTAAATTATTTACAATTCACATTTAGGATTCAAGATTGATTTGAACTGTTTTCACTTGAGTATATAATTCTAACGCGTATTTTCCTAGCTCACGACCAAATCCAGATTCTTTGTAACCTCCAAATGGACTGATTTTTTTTTAAATAAATAATAAAAAATAAATAATAAAAAATAAATAATAAAAAATAAGTAATATGAACAAAAACAAAATAGTGACAAATAAGAAAACCGAAAATTCTTACGTATTGACATTAATTACATTATAGCAATTAACTGTAAAGCAGATAATAAAGTTATTTATAATCACATGTAAAAGCTGCAGTTATGAGGGAAGGATTTAGAAACTTACCCCACACCGTGCCAGCTCTCAACGAATTTGAAATTTTTATTGCTCGAGATAAATTTTTAGTGAAAACAGCTGCAGCCAATCCATAATTTGTCAGGTGTGCCTTTTCAATTACTTCTTCAACAGTTTTGAATTTTGCAATTGCAACAACTGGCCCAAATATTTCTTCTTGCATGATCTTCATATTTTCGTTCTTAAATATTACAAAGTAAAAATCTCAATACATATACATCATAATAAGAATATATAGGTGTCAAAATAAATTTTACCACGTCAGTGAAAACAGTTGGACAGACGAAATATCCTTTATCACCATGTCGTTTACCACCCAATAACAAAGTTGCCCCTTCTTCCTTACCAGATTTAATGTAAGACATGATTCTAAATATATGACATAGATTATTTAGTAACATTATTTTAAAAGTATATATGTCATACAGCATAATGTTACCTATCAAACTGTCGTTGAGAAATCTGAGGGCCTTGAAAAGTGTCATTATGAAAAGGATCACCAATTTTCATGCTTTCTGAATATGCTTTAAATTTCTCAACAAAGTTATCATAAATAGAATCTTCAACATAAACTCGTGAACCAGCGCAACAGCATTGACCATGATTGAAATAAATTCCTTGATATGCCCATTTAACAGCCACTTCAAGATCAGAATCAGCAAATATAATGTTTGGAGATTTTCCACCTAATTCTAAGGAAACCTTTTTCAAGTTACTATCTGCCGAAGCTTTTAATATAGATCTTCCTACAACGGTCGATCCTAAGAAAATTTAAAAATAAATGTATAAACAAAATTTTTACTATGAATTCAGAACCAATTCGATCTTACCTGTAAAAGCGACTTTATCGATTTTCATATGATGAGCAATAGCAGCACCGGCTGTAGGACCGAATCCCGACAGGATATTAACGACACCTTTTGGAAACCCAGCTTCTTTAAATAAGGCGGCAATTTTTAAGGCATTCAAAGGAGTATATTCAGATGATTTAAGTACTACAGTGTTGCCTATAAAAATAATTAGATATTATTAATGAACAGTTCTAATCATATTACAGAATTATTATGTTTAACATAAATACCGCATGCTAAAGCCGGAGCTAATTTCCAAGATTGCATAAGAAGTGGAAAATTCCATGGAATAATTGCACCAACAACGCCAATTGGTTCATGACGCGTATAGCAAAATTTATCATGATCAGTCTCAATAACCTACCAATAAAAAAAGTACTGCATTATTATATATTTTCCTGTTTTAAATACCATAGGCTTTAATTCTTGAAATACTACTAATGCTAAATGTTAAAATACGTATCACATGCAGGTGACAATCCGATGTATTTAAAAAAAAATTTAAATACAACCGATTCTTGATATAAGAAAGTCACCGAGTCCGGTCAAAATCTCTCTTATATCGAGATTTTCTCACATAAAAGCTTTTTATTATAAAATTTTCAAACGGGACTTATACAATCTTTCTTATACGAAGAGTTACTTATACCGAAGTTCTTATATCGAAAATTGTAAAAACAATTCACCTTGCCGTGGATCTTGTCACACCATCCGGCAAAGTATCTGTAAACGGCAATTGTAAGTGGAAGATCTGTGGACTTTGCTATTGTAAAAGCTTTACCGTTATCTAATGATTCAAGAGCAGCTAATTCATCGATATCACGTTCAATTAAATCAGCAAGTTTATTCATTAATCTTCCACGCTTATGGCCATCTATATGAATCCATTCCTCATTAAAGGCCTTCGTTGCAGCTTCAACAGCGATATCAACATCTTTTTCAGACGCTTCTACAACGGAAGTAATAACTTGGCCGGTTGCAGGATTAATAGTTTCAAAACGTTTGTGATCAACAGAGTCGACAAATTCGTTATCAATAAAAAGGCCAGTATAAACTATATTATTATTATTATTATTATTATTATTATTATTATCCAAATTAGAATAAAGTGTATTACAATGTACCAAAGATTTATATATAGGTTGCATACCTTTAACAGTTTTACCGTTAGGCAAGATAATATTTTCCTCGTATTTTGAAGACATGTTAAAGAGCGAAGAATAATATTGTGAGAATTTTTTTCGTTATGTATTTATTTAATTTAACTCACTATTGTTATCCTTTTTTATATGTTCTCCCGTGATGATATTTTTATGACATAATGCTGTGAAAATATCTAAAAAAAAACAATGATTTTATGCACTAACTTTATACTGAACTGTATGCACTGCAACTCGGATCTGCGCTACCCCCAAAATTTTTTGTTGAATTCGGTATACAGTACCCTAACCTTAATTTTCCAAATCCACTTAAATTCTATTTCATTATATACGAGCAGGAATTTTGATAAATATAGGTTGGTTTTATATTCAAATATTGCATCTAATACAATTTTGAACATAGTCTGAAACGCAAACTATTTTAGTTTACCAATAAAATGTTTTCTATAATCAACCCTTTTAAATGGGGGTACAGTAGTTTCCGGATGATGGTTTGCACTTATAGATTGACTGCATTAAGCATTCTATTAAATACTTATCTGTTATTATTATTTTTTTTTCGCATGATTCAGATACTGATGTAGATTTGAAAAGGATAATAACGGCAAACTTTTATCGTGATTGGCTGATTTGCTAATCATATCGATATTATCTTAATTAAAGTTTACAATTTGCAGTCGCAAGAATGAATTTGCTGCCACGAATATGAATTTGCAGATGTTGTAGTATAAAATTTAAAAACTATGTACCCGGCTCTAAAAGTTTAAGGCAATTCATTGAAAATTGACGAGGTAATTCAGAAATTGGATAAGAGCTACTTTTGAGCATTCTCAAACTTTGCATTTATTTCTATAATCTGCTTATAAACTATACGAGGCTTTGGAGCTAAAATGGGGAAATTTTTTCTTTATCTTGTGAAATTTCTCTATTAACAGATTATTGAAAATGTTTAAACGCCTCTTCTTTGTCTTATTCATATGAATTTCTATACTAATCTTCTTTTGGTTTCATTTAGTATGAATTTGAAGGCTTTTTGGAATGTAGATTTTCATGTTCATCAGCACAGCAGTTAATTCCGATTCGTCATTGCTTCCTTCATGTACTGTACAACTTTCACAATGAATTAAATTTACGTTTTAGGATTATTAATTATTCCAGGTAAAGTAGATCGGAAGCACAACGACAAGGTCACATGTCACATGCCTTATTCAGGTCACGGTGTTACTATCGGTGGGAGAGCTTAGGATGATGTAGATGCCGGTTTAGAACAGGACAGTAAACGATATAAGTCAGGGATAGCTATGAAGGGATATCGAGTAAGTGCGGATGAATATAATTAGAGGTGTTTTGGAGTAAATTATGTGAGATAAGAATAAGTAAGGAATCGGGTTTTTCCATGATTAGTAATTTTAACAATGCGGCAGCTTAACAATCAAGTTTCTAATAAATCCAAATAAGTATCAATTTAATAATAAATGAAATCAAAATAAAGAACAAGGAGCATTAACTTAATATTAATGCTAACAAGAAGCGTGAGAATTCGATTATGCAAAAGAATTTATAAGTTGCCTTCGGCTTTGAAATGCCTACTAACTTATAACTGTTTGAGTTTTATTTAAACAGATCGAAGTCTGATGAACTTTATTGGAGTCAAAAGCTGCTCTTTAAATACATATTCATCTGTACATAATTAAATACAGTACTCAAATGACGGATAATTTCCTTTTGTCTAACAATATAACCTACAAAGAATTTTTCTAATTCAAACACCAATAAAGATTCCTCTACTTTTCCCTACGCTAAATTAAGTGTCTTTGCCGAAACGCTTAAGGCGGTTTACCCAATATTCGTTCGTTCTAAAGTCCTTTGTGAACTATGGAAGGACCAGCAGATTTTTTATAACAAGTAAAATGCTTTTTGTTCAACCATTGAACATTGTCTAATTTCGGGAATTATATCCGACAGCAGTACAATGATTAAAAGAATCAGGAGATAAACAATATAAAAATAGAAGAAAATAAGTAGCACAAATGAAAATGGCAAAAAGGTCGGTGTGATCGTATGTGGACGAGAAAATTATCGAGAAATCGCCCAAGTAACGTGACGGAAAATTTTCCGGGTAACAACTGTATTAACGTGGTAGAGTTTTTTATTGGTTGTACTATTCTACACTTAAAGATCACATATTAATTTAATAGCCAATCAGATATCATATTCGGTATAGAAAATCAAATGACATCTATTAAATAAATAAACTTTATCCACTACTATAAGTAATATCATTTAAAATTTGGTTTTGACATTTTCATCCGTTATAATTATGGATCGGTTTAACGGAGTCCGTTATAACTATAGTTGCTAGGCGAAACCTTTTAGCATGATTACAGAAGAAACCTTCGTGAAAGTCTGAAAGGCGAAACCTAAAGTCAAAATGATGAAACCCGAGTCCTAAATTCGAAATGATGAAAACATATTGAAGAAAACCTAATTTCAAATAATGAAACCTCAAAAGCGAATACTTTATAACCAGTCAAATATCAAAGTTAGGTTTTAGCAAAGAAACCAAACATATACTGTATATTCTTTTTATTATATTTATTATATATAATATTAAAAGAATTGATCTTTAAATATATTATTATACACTAAATAATTATTTACAAAAAAGATTTTCATATAAATATTCCGTATTAAGTTATACAGAATTTTATACGGAAAAAATTTGGGAAGATTGAAGATCAAGGAACCCAATGATATCTTCATGATAATCACATCACATGATTAAGTGTTCGGCCTACGTTAG
>CAJVPU010002097.1:0-11271 GCA_910591775.1 Dentiscutata heterogama | reverse complement strand
TTAGGTACCAAAAGTACACATGTGGCTAGTTGTATCCTCGTAAAATTGATGTAATATCGTAATTACCTGAATAAAGCTAAGTGCCGGGGACCTAAGTGGTCACATTAATATTAAAAAAAAAAATAAAAATAAAAAAAATATCCTTTAATTGCTGATTCAGATAGGATCAGCACAATTTCTATATTAGAATTTGGGGCAAAATTTCTATGATCTTAACTATATGCTGGAATCTGAGCAGAGTCCAATGATAGATAATTTTTTTACTAAGTTAACAACTCAAGTCGATTAATTGAAAGTTTAGATCTCACTGAGATGCGTAAAATAGTGGTTAGATTATCCAAATCGGCCAGGTGGTTGCTGTGATATCTTCAAAAAACAATTGGCTAACTATATTAAATTTATAGTTTGTTTACATAAAAATTTACATAGTTAGCCAATAGTTTTTCAAAGATATCTTGGCAACCACTAGGTCGATTTGGATGATCTAACCACAATTAGATGCGTTTCAGTAAGCTCTACAACTTTTAATTAATCGGCTTGAGTTGTAACTTAGTAAAAAAATTACTTATCATTGGACTCTGCTTAGATTCCAGTATATAATAAAAGTTTATATTATACTTATCTCCAAAATTTACTATTGTCCCAATATAGTAATTCTGCTGATCTTATCTGGATCATCAATTAACCAATTTGACCAATACTAAACTCTTTAACCACTAGTCAAATTGGTCAAACTGGTTTGGTCAAGCTTAACCATTGACAGGTTCATACCAACTCTGATTTAAAATTAATATTTAAAGAGTTTATCAAGAATTTATAAATAATTTTTTAATTAAAAATTTTTTCTAAACTTGTTTATTTTTAGCTTATAAGTAATCTAAACTTTTTTTCTTATACTATAAAAATTAATTTTGCAAAAAAGTAATTTTATTTTTATATAAAATAATTTTTTAATTAAAAATTTTTTCTAAACTTGTTTATTTTTAGCTTATAAGTAATCTAAACTTTTTTCTTATACTATAAAAATTAATTTTGCAAAAAAGTAATCTTATTTTTATATATAATTGTACAAAGTTTTATTTAGATATTTTAACATTTTAAAAAAATAGATCAGAGCTGAAAAAGTACAAAAATATAGACAAATTTGTTTGTATTAGTTTATATATTAAGAGATAGCTATTATCCTTTTTTTTAACTATTGTCTTACTCTTCAAGCTATATTTAAATAATAAAAAGAAAGTTGCATCTTTTCTATTTTTAAAAAACTTATTTTTGATAGTAACTATCTAATATTAGACATATTAGCTTAGTAGAAAGCTCTATACTAAACTTTTTACTAACTGCTTTAATAATACTTTTTTCAATACAACATTCTCTTCCTATTTAACTATATAACTTTTATTAGCAATTCTATATCTATTTCTATATATATACTTAACAATATTATTAAAGATTCTAACTACCAATTTAATCAACTTTGGCTTCTTTTATAATATATAAATAAAGATTATAATTATTTAATTTCAAACTTTTTCAAAAATCTTTTTACAGACTTCAAATACTTTAATAGCTTATTAATATTCTATTTAATATTTTTTCAATTAAACTAACCAAATTACTACTAATCTTATAGATTTTTATTCTTTAAAAATAGTATTGATTAAGATAAAACTATTACTTTTTTTTTTTTTAAAGAACTATTATAACTCTTTTATTTCTTATATCTCTTTACATTTCTTGAGTAATATATTCTCAACTTTATAGCAACTCTGTTTTACTTATTTAATTATTAACTATCATTACACCTTTGTATTTGTTTTAGTATATACAGACAATACTATATAAATTACTCAATCTAAAAAAAAACTTAATTAAATTATTAATATTGTAACTTCCTTCTACAATATGGCAAATATTTAAATTAATTATTCTAAATCTATTCTTTTAGCTAAATACCTACTTGTATTTATTTTCTTTTTTAACCCCAACCTTTTATCTATTTCAATTTACTAACCTTTTAAATTTTTGGGCTGCTGATTTACTCTTTATAACAAATATATACAATAAATTAAACTTATCCAACAGAAAGCTCTACAGTTAGCTAATATCACTAGTGCTAAAACTATTACTAACAAGCTAATTTTTTATATTATTAATATAGTTATTATTCTAACTACTAAATACTATATTTAGAACATTGTTATTTTTTTCTCTATTTGTAACAAAATTCTTAAAAAATATTTGACTATTGCTAAAAACAAATCTCATCTTTTCAATCTATACCAAATAATACTATACTTAATTATAAACTTTACAAAATTTATAGTCTATGAGATATACAACTTCAATATTATATTAGTAACTTTTTTAATTATATTAATAATATATCTACTCTTGGTATAATAACTTATATTAGACTTGAGAGTGTGGCAACTTAGTGAAGTGGTGTAGTTGTCACACCCAGACAGCAGGTCTAGAGTTCGAATCCCACAGATGACGATTTTGAAAAAACTAGATCTGTATCAGTTAATATTAAGATTATCGGTTGGATCCAGATATCTATAAACTTGGTCATACTATCTTAAATGGGAGTTTTAGCGCAATACATCTAGAAAACCAGAATTACCAAAAACTCGTTTGGCAAGTTCTGAGTGTGGAGTAGCTGTGATCTTTGATGGTGCTACAGAAAAGCTGAATTTGGAACTGAGAACTGGGACTGGAGAACCGAATAACCAAATCCTTAAGTGGGAAATATACTAGCTAAACTGCCAGACCGCTAACTGGAGAAAAAGGACTTGTGCTCTGGAAGTATGTACCAAGAGAAGGGTGACTGTAAAGCACCTAAAGCCTAGGCAGACCAACCCTTCCGAGTTGCCAGCTTGAAGTAAGGGAGGGACCGGTAAGGAATTCAGGGAAAAAGGAAGTTGGATTGTGGGTACCAGGGTTGTTGTGAATCTCACAATGGCAAGGAATACATAATGGAACCCTAATTAGAAAGGTTGTGGCTTGAGATACGAATTAGGTTACAGCAGTATCTGAAAAGATAGCTTGAGATATAAACTTGATGGCAGCAGCACAACAGGTACTAGTTAGGTGAAAGTTATCAGAACATGCAGATAAATATATGGGTGGGACATGTACTATTCAGTTAGATTTACAACAAGGATAAATACCCCAATATGGTTTGGCTAAAGTCTTAGAGTCATTTATAGCAGTTGCTAATCTCACATGAGTGTTAGGGTAGGGTGTGTTACAAAAGTGGTAGCCAGAGGATTTAAATGGGTAACTCTCTAGTTGGGTTATAGGTACAGCAGCTAGTGTGGAATCTAGAGCAGACTACTTAAATAGACAACTAAAAGTTGCATATATAGCTAGTCGTACTTTCATTAGAAATAACTAGAAAGCTTAAATAGATAATCTCCTAGTTAGATTGCAGGCATGGTGGCTAGGGTAAAACCCAGGTGGACTACTTAAATTAGGCACCCAAAAGGTGCATGTGTAGCTAGTTTTATCTTCGTGAAATGGATGTAATATCATAACTATCTAAATAAAGCTTATGCCAATGGTCTAAGTAGTCACCATTAATATATAAAAAAAATAAAAAAAAAACTTATATTAGACCTTAACAGCTTTAAAATAACTTATAGTTTACTACTAGCATTTTTTAATACTCTAATTCTTTAATTAATAGCCCCAATAAATATACTACTATCTTTAAAGTTATCTAACTTTTTAATTTACTTTGTATTTCAATTTTTCTAATTACAATCTTTTTTAGCTACAAACTATATCTAGTAGTAGTAACTTGCTTCTAGAAAATATTCTCTTATAGTATTCTAAATATTATATTTTTAAGCAGCAACTTTAATACAAAAATATTCTTTTTCTTAAACAATTATATTCTGCTGATAATAATATACTACTTGACTAGTTATATTTATTTTTCAGATTATTTTATATTTTTAGAAAAATATCTAGGCTGGTTTTTCTATTTGAAAAATATTATCTTGTTTAATACTTTTTTTTGTACTACAGTAAAATCTGTCAAATTAGATATGCATAGTGGCCAAAATTTGTATCAGATTTGACAGATTATCAGATTTGAAAGGTTAATGATTTACTAATTATATAATTATAAATAATTATGATTGGTTAGATTATATTTATTATATATAAATTTGTCATACAAAATATAATTTGAGCCAATCAAATCAATTTAAATTACCTTTCAAATTTGATATATTATAAATATTTGATTTTTTAAGTATTAGTTATCAGGTTTAACAAGTTATCAGATTTGGTTTAAAGAACAAGCATGGTGGATCAATTTTTTATTAGTTTTGACAAGTTATCAGTTTTGACAAGATCAGATTTGACAGGTTCTACTGTATTATACTTTTTTTTCAACCTATTAAACAAACTTAATAAACAAATTCTTTAAATTTGGATACTTACTTTTATAATAAAGACAATTTTATTAGACAAGTTTGGAACTTTTCATTAATCTAATACAATATCTATTACTTATTAGTCACATGATATTGATACCTCTTATTCCAATCTCTTGCAAGTCTTGCCAAGGCTGTAATCTTAACTTCAACTGTATTTTTAACTATTGTATACTTGAAGTTTCTTCAACTCTTTTTATTAATTTTTAGAAAAAAATCCAATAACCAACTTAAGCTTAGCACCAATTATATTAATCTTATAAAGCTAAACTTCTTGCTAATCTTTTTACTATCTTTACTCTTTTTTGTAACCTCTTTGTTAATATTTTTACTAACTTCTAATCTATAATTTCCAAATATAACAAACTTTTGCAAACTTCATATTTCTCTACCAAATATTTTAAATTTAACTTTTGGTCTATTTGGCATATATTGCTTAATTTTTTCAAAGCTTACAATATTAAATTGATCTTATATAAAGTTCAAGCTCATGCTAATAATACTTTTAATAATCTAGCAAACTATCTTGCCAATAATTATATATTATCCTCTACTCTGTTATTTAATTACTCTAATATTTATAACTTTTATTTCTTTTTACAATAAAAAAGCTTTTTTATTAAAGTTTTATTAGATGCTTTATCAAAATATCTGCAAAGCTAGAACTATCTCTATATGATTTTTTCAAAAGCATATTTTGGAATAGTCGTATTTCTCTACTCTTATTAACTAAAAATCTATATGGCTTTGCTTTAATAACAACCAAAAAAGCTTATAATTTTACTAACCCAAACTTAACTATCTTAAATCTTTTAAAATTAAAATATTACTTAATAGTTTCTATATATTTCTACTTTTACTTATTACTACTCAATATATTTTTATCTTTTTACTGTTTGTAATGTAATTTTTCTAACTCCTCATTCATTAATATATTTGTTTCAATTTAATCTTCTGTTATACATTATTTACTTTTCTATTTCTAATACTATTTTCAACTCTTATTTCAACTTTCCCTCTTACAAACTTAACTACTTAATATATATAATCTTTTTTTATCTATTTTTTTCTCTACCCTTCTTTACTCTATTACTATTTTCTTTACTCCACTCTTAGAGGTCTTATTTCTGCCTCTTATATTTAATATTTACTACTATTCAATTTATTATACTTTATTGCCTCTTAACTGTTTATTCAAATTTTTATTAAAATCTCTAACTAACTTTATAAACAAATATTAAAAATATACTGTATTAACTTTTTTACTTGGAAAAGAGTATACCAAATATTTACAAACCTTACTTCTACTTAACTCTCAACAATATCCTTTCTGCCTTCACACTAGAGCTTAAAATATATTTATATACAACTGCTCTTATAATTTACCAGATCAACTACTGTATATTCTGATTTAAACTCTTGCCTACCTATTAGGCTAGCTAATTGCAAATTTGATATCTAGTCTACCTTATAGGTCCAGTTTAGCATCCTTACTAATTACATCTTAACTATTCAAATCTAGATAAGACTTGACTACTCTAGTAGGTTTAGGTCACAGATAAATAATTAGTCTAAGCTCTTATTCTTGCATGTATTTTATATTTATTTATTTGTATATGAATTGAGTTTTTATTTAGTTCTTCTATATGTTTACTTATATAAATTACCTAATAAAAATATAAGCAAGATCTTACCTTTTAATATTAGAAAAAAAAAAATAAGCATGTTATAAGATTTTTGGCCAAGAATAATAAATAATTTTATTGTTGAGCTATTTTTTATTAAAGAAAATTTAAACAAACCAAAATATTTAAAACTATTACAAAATAACATTATTCCAGAATTAAATAATTTTTTCTAGAAATCAAAGTTTTTTTTTAACAGAATAGAGCATTTGCTCATTATAGCAAAGATGTTTATAGATATCTTAATAAAAAATTTTCAAATCGGTGGATAGGTTGAGGTGGGCTTTATAAGTGGCCTCCTCATTTACTAGAACTTGATTCACTTGATTTTTTTCTGTGGAGACACCTTAAGACTGAAGTTTTCAAAACATCTCCTAATATTATTGAAGACTTAAAACAATGAATTGTTGATGAATGTGAAAAATTACCCAGAGCAATTATCAAATATTAGGCATACATTTTTTAATCACCTTAGATACTGTGCTGAAGTTGATGGTCAACACTTTGAGCAATTTATTTATATACATCAAGTTAATAATAAAAATAAAAGTTCACTCCCTTTAAAAGCTGCTATATTAACTGTACATACTTTAAAAATTACTATATTTATATAAAATATTGTATTTTTTATATCTACAATTTATAAATTAATGTTTAAAGAAAAAAAATTTTATTAAGTACAGGATAGTTGCGAAAAACAAGATAGAGATTGAGGTTCTAGAAGGGATAAAGGATTGATACCGGATTTATGAAGGTCATTATTACTGGCATATACTAATTAATATATATACGATATATTAAAACTTATACATATTGTATCAAAATGATACGTAATCGTAGTGATTAAAGAATGGGTGATCAAAAAATAAAGACCTGTATAGAGAGACTTTTCACCCACTCAGTATATTTGGGCCAGAATCTGAGAGTGCTTTAAAAAGGGTGTGCACTTATAGATGGTGCACTTAGAGAGATTTCACTGTATATGAACAGTACCTATGTTAAATTCTGTCCTAAATTTTAATACACAGAATATAATATATCCTATTGCTTGCTGCATTTGCACGAAGCATATCTTGTTTAATAATTAATTGCATTAAAATAACACGTGTCGATTGAGAATCAAACACACCAAAAAATACAGTAATTCAATAATACTGTTATACAAATAATCGTATGATTTTATCATTATTTTTTTGGATAATCTATCTCAATTGTTCAACTTGACTTTTTAACACTTTACTAAACGTTAAATTTCCGACAAAATATGAATAATCTAATATTTATGCTCTAAATTTTTCTTAACGAAATTCCCTATTTTACATACCATGAAATTTATGTTGAAAACGTTTATTCTCCTTTCTATGAGGTTGATAACTATGTCAGCCTCAGAAGATATTGGGTCACTCATTTCACACTGTCTGGTAACTTACAAGAATTCTTTTTACAATTTCGGAGGAACAATAGATGTAATAGCTTCGCATTGACCAATTTTTTCCACTATGCAACACCACCATTCTCACAAGGCAAAATCTCATGGCAGCCACTCTCGACTCAAAATGTTAAAAGTGTTACGGACCCTGGTTGTATTGTTGACGAAACTCGTGGTCTTTTCTTTGTGATTGGTGGCCGGGATTATCTTAACAATACTTCTCCTGGTTTACAAGTTTACGATTTTAACACTCAGAGATGGAATGACTCTCAATATACACAAAATTTTATACCAAGCGACCTTACAACAGACTTTTGGGGACCACGTGTAGCATGGTTGCAACCAGGTCTCATGTTTATGTGGGGTGCGAATATGACTGCACAAGGTGCATATTTATTAGATATAAATGTTAATCCATGGCAGTGGACGGTTTTATCTGATAATAACTGATAAGGTAAATGAGTAATATTTTAATTATCAAACTATTTGAGGTTTTTTGAAGTTTTTTCTTATTAAAGTTACTTCATGATTTAAAAGAGTAATATTGTCCCAACTAAATGTGCCGGTATCGTGACGGTTAAAGGGAACGCATTCATATTTGGTGGTTTTCATGAGAAAGATTTTTCCATCAGTCAAAATACTTATATTTATTCACCAAAATACGGATTTATGATTCCTCAATTTCAATTGCCAGTCCCATTTAATGATGGTGTAATAGGTGTTTTGAACAATAAACTCAGTATTATCATGATGAATACTGGCGGTGATGTTATGGAAGTAGTAAATTTTGGCTTGAAAACTTTTCAATTTGATAATGTTATTTCGGCATCATTCATTCAAAACCTTACAACAACTCGGAATCGGGGATATGGGGCACAATATCAATGGTCTGACTCCGTATTTGTAAGATGAAATTTAATATTTCTAGTGTAATACTTATTATGCTACTTAGGCTTATTTATTTTATTTTAATTTTATTTTTTTTATTTTTTATTAACGAATCAAAAAGATTTATGGTGGTACAGCTGGATATTGCAGAAATCAATCTCTTCTTGACACTTGGATATCCTACAATATGTCAAGTCAAAAATGGGAAACAACTTTTAATGATATAAAAATTACTAACATTATAAGCGATGATCTTTCAATGGTCTTGATATAAATTCTGTGTCAAACAATAATTATGTACCAAATAATAATAATGATCTAGCACCGCATTCAACTAGTGATAATAGTAAACCTTTAATAGTCGCCATTAGTATTTTATCATCAATTATTGTCATTCTTTTATTAGTGCTTAGACTTATATTTCTGTATTTGAGGAGGTTAATCTATCAATACAAAGAAGGAAACAAATTTAAGTCACAGCTCCAAACTGATGAAATGACGGCAACAAGGGTGGTTGGTTGAATTTTTCTAACGCTTTAATATGATCTGTTTATAAAAAAAAAAAAAAAAAAAAAAAAAATCAAACATTTTATAAAATTTCTATATTTTATGATTACATTCATACTTTATGGCTTATATCGATTCTTCTCAGTGTGCTATACCGTATTTGCGCGTCTCTGTGCTTTATTCTGGACCCCTGTACGTTATTTTGAAGTGCGCATGCGCCTTATTTTGAGCAAAAATATGATTTTTTTTTTTCAAAATCCCGTACACATGAGTGCAATTATAATAACTAAATTAGCAATAGAGTTTAAACTAAACTATTAGAAAACACATTTGTCTCTCATTGCGTTTGTGATACACCTACTAATAGTCAGAATTTAAGTGTATCGAATGGACAACCGACGCATGTTGTTACTGTACACGATGAGTGTTATTACGACAACTACTTGACAAGTAGGTGAAAAAAGCCAGAATTTATCTGTAAAAAACCTGTCGATTATCATATAGACCAAAGGCTAGGTTACTGCTATGTACTAAATTCATTGGTGACTGTCGATCAGACAAGCCACTCCACTTCATAAACCCAAATTGTGATGTCGTCCTGACAGGCCATAATTTCTCTAAAACAAATAAGCAATGACAACCGTTCCGGCAAGTTGCCAAATCATAGCTTCTAAGCAGACTGCCAAATAATTTGCTAGGGTGGGACAAAAAAAACCCGACAAAGTAGGGTTAACAGAAAAAACATACTATTCCCCTTAACGTTAAATGCCACTAACGATTACTAATCGCACTAGTGATATGGGTTACGCTATGAGGGTTTCTGTCGTTTTTCCAGACAACCACTTTCCTGACAACTCAGTTGCCTGACAAAATTTTTCCTGACATATCACTTTCCCGACAATATCGTTTCCCGACAGTATATTTTCCCGACAATTGTTCTTTTGATATTTTACTTTCCCGACAGTATCTATTTTCCAACAGTATTTACTCCCAACAATCAATAGTATCTTTTTTCTAAAAGTACGTATTTCTTAACAGTATCCTTCTCAAACTCATCCGATATCACCACTATATTCGCTAAATGGTCTAATTAAATAACGCCATAATTGTTGTGCATCATTTCAATAAATAGCAAATCACATTGAGCATGCTACTTGAGAACACCCAAAATTGGCTTTTTTTTTGATAAACATTCTTCGGTAAGCGATTATGTAAATAAGTACATACTTTAAAAAATAGAATTTGTACGTCGCTTCTTTTGAAATAAATACGTCAGTTGTTTTCTGAAATTGGACGTTGAATTATTAATTCTGAAACCTCCAATTTAGTAATTTAAATATAATGATAATTATAGTTTATTCGTTTATTAGTATGTTCATTAGTCATTAAAGACTGTGTGATAAAGCTGCATACATGTACTACTGCTTAGCTTAGTTTATATTTTGAATAATGATTACTGTATTCTGTGCCCAATTAGGTTAGTATTTAGATATCTGATCAGTCATATCATGTGGTTAGAAATGTGTGACTTAACGCTTAAAAAAAGTATGCTTATAGGCCAATGCACATTCACCTATTGCATGATTTCTGTAAAATGTATATTTTTCTCATCAAAATTTATAGTATTTATTTTGTTAGCTTTGATGCTAAGAAATATCTAGGATAGGTCAATGTAGTTTCGTGCATGTGTATTAATACACTTTAATGCATATTTAATTCATAATATTTCATCAAATCTTATATCAAAATTATAAGGCTACGCAATATCTTTTTTTTTTTTTTTTTTTTAGAGTCCCAATTATTCCAATTTTGCTGTTTATTTTATTTTATTTTTTTTCAATTAATCAAAGTCACTATGGATCATAATTTCTTGGATTTTTTGACAGGATTGACGCGAAACAAAAAATTGATTTTGCACAACCTTAGTTGTGAACATGAATCAATTAATTTACAATAGAATAAAAAAAAAAAAAAAATACTGATCCATTGACATCAGGAAGTCAAACCAATCACTATTCTATATAAATTAAACAATATTATTAAATAAGTATTAGCTAACAATACTTTTTAAATATTTAGTGTTTTATAAGTATTTATTATTAATTATTAAAAGTATTTATTTACTATTATAATTTAATATAAAATAAATATTAATTTTAAATACTTTACAAGTATTTATTTTAATTAGTATTAAATAAGTAATTAATTTTAATATTAATTAAATACTTTAAAAACAGGTATTAAATAAGTAATTAATTTTAATACTTATTATATATTATAAAAATAAGTATTAAATAAGTAATTATTTATAATA
>CAJVPU010002096.1:0-11272 GCA_910591775.1 Dentiscutata heterogama | reverse complement strand
TGACCAAGATTACAGATATCTGGATCCAACTGATAATCTTAACGTTAACCGATACAGATCTAGTATTTTTAAAATCAAAAATTAAAAATTTAAACTTATGTATTTTTTTAATTATAAAAATTACTAATTTTGGTTTTATACAATATTATACAATTTTGTATAACTTTAATTATTTTAAAAAGTATTGTATAGAATTTTTTAAACTTTTTTTTATTTAAAAGATATAGATTTAAAATTTTATAATTTAATTTTTAGCTTAATATCTTGTATATTTAGCTCTGTATAGATTTTTTTAAAAGTGCCTACAATAATATAGTAGGCTACTGTATATCTGTATATATATTTTTTATATTTTATTTAAAAATTTAGAATATTTAAAGGTTGTTGAGTAAGTATAAGTATATAGTAATATTTGCAATAATTGCAAAAATAGTCACAATAAATAAATTATTAAATGCTAAAGTTGTTAAATAACTTTCTTAAAAGAGAAGTTTAGTATAGATATTAAACTTTATTAAAATTAGTTATATTTATATATACTTTTTTTTTTCACTGTTAAGGTAATCTCTTTAGCTAGAAACTGTTTTATTAAATATTTAAAACTTATTAAAAGTACAACTAGCCACACATGCACTTTTGGTGTCTAATTTAAGTAGTTCACCCAAAAGTTTCATACTATTTGCAATTTAACTATAGAGTTACTTATTTAAAGTTTTTAGTCATAACCCAAAGCCTTTATACCTAACCCGGTTATAACTCACTATTTATATATAGATTTTTTGATACCTTAAGCTTTTAGCACCCACTTTAAGACTCTTTTCAGCTAATTCTCGAGATAAACCTAATACTGCATATTATATCCCATACACAGTGCATGCTTATTTAGTAATATTCTTCCCAATTAGTATATATTGTATTATCAACTAATTTTAATTTAATATATAACATATGCTGCACCTTCTTAATTTGTTTTTCTCTAAAAAATAGTAACTATAAATATACATATAAATTATCTATTATATCAGGCTGGATTTGTAGATATTTTTCAAATATGTATGACTACAATAAATCACTATTAGTTTAATAATAAAATATACAAAAACTGATTTAAGTAATTGAATCTTTATTGATTTAATAACTAATGATATGAACAATCTAGCAACTTAATTTTCTAAACAATAGATATCTATTATATCAAACAAAATTAATAGATTAACAGAAAAGAATCAGAAAATTTTTTAACAGCATTTAAATACTAAACAATGATTTGCTAAAGTATTTGGCTTTGCAAAAACTATAGTAAATCAAGTAGTTAAATTAAATTTAGACAAAAGATTAATTAAAGTGCTTGAAAATTTTTTAAAAAAAGAGATTGATACAATTCTTAATACTAATAATAATCATGAATCTAGTAATAGATATTTTAGATAAGAATACTTTAAGCAATATATCAGATGATAAATTATTTTCAGATTCTTCAAATAATATAGAGCTTGATAATAATAGAATAAAAAAAAGAAAAGCTTCAAGTATTGATATTAAAAATTCTTTAAAAAAATGATGAAAAAGTTGTTTATAAGAAGAGTGAAGAATTCTTAGTAGTATTGAAATTAATCAACAACTACAATCAGCTACAAAGTCACAAAATATCAAATGCAAATATTGTAACAAAACAGGTCATAATATTAGAAGTTGTAAAAAAAAACATACTGATGAAACTAAAAATTATTTTAATATAGTTATTTATATAACAATATATATATATAGATATTAAAAATATAACTTATACAATATGTAAATTAATAGTTAATTAACTTTACTTTAACCAATTTATGTATATAATAATAAATTAGTTATATAAAAGGGTGCACCAAATATATAAGGCACCAAATAATAATATCCATAAGATAAAATACTATAAAATTGTAAAGTTTTAATAACTAATTTTATATTACAAATATATACTATTTATAGTAGTAATAATTTAGTTTTAGCAAGTTTAGTTTGATTATTAAAACTAAACAATATATAAACTAAGCTCTACTGCATATATTTGTAGTTTTATCTATAATAATAAAAATTGGTTCTCTTTTACAAGATTTTGTAATTTTAAAACTTCAATATCAAATACTTTTGGTAAATATTTAATACAAAGTTGATTTGAACTTGCAATAGTACTACCTAAAACAAAATTAATATTTTTTAATTTTTATTAAATAAAATATATTGAATTAAATAATTTACCATTTTTATAGTATTTGAAAAAAAGCTTTTAAGCTTATCAATTTTATATAAAGAAATATTGACTTTAGTAAATATATTTACTAAAGCAATATTGATAAGCTTCTATTCATTTACATTAATATTGGCTGTATGTTGTTTGGTAATTTGATTTTAATTTTCAGCTTTACTAACATTACTTCTATGTTTTTCAGATTTAAATGAAAGTTTACTATATATTTTCTTGTATAATCTACAATATGTTAACAAAGTTTACAGAATAATTTTTGCCTTTCAACATAAAAAATTTTTTTATATTCTGAATTTTCAATTCTACATTCAGCAGCAGAAACCATTGTTAAAATTTTACAAAAGAAAAAAAAAAGATTTATAGTATTGTAATCGAATTTGACAATTGATTAATAGGTTTGAATAGAGTTTGTCTTTATTAGAAAATAAGTGTAAGATGTATCAAAATCTGCCTCTTCAAAGTTTTCTCACATGCCTTCTTATATAAATTACAGCTAACTTTCCATTCCTTAGATCTTTACTATGAAACTATTTATCATTAGACTCAATATGCGCTTGGTACTAATACTAACATAACGATCCTATGCAAAACGATCTTATACGTAACGATTCTATGCGTGACGATGATACGAAAGTAAATAAATATGAGTGGGCATGTAATAGCGTAACGATTATGTGATAATAATAACAAATAAATAATGCGTAAAGAAACTAATAAAATAAATAATAAAATGAAAAATATGCGGGCCATAGTCCTTTCTATAAGTGTAGAGCGAAAGGTCCATTGGCGTTATATGCAGTGATGTAAATTGGATCAGCGTAGTAGGCGCAGCGCACATAGATTTAAATTTGCGCATATAGCAGTGCTCCCTGTATATATAAATTTTTTTTTTGCAATAAAATTTTTTTGAATTTATAACACTGGTCATATGATCTTTGTGTTGCATAAAGTCATTTCAAGGCCAGATTTATTATCTATTTTACAATATATATTATTAATTACTCTTTAGTTTTTTGGATAGTAGGTTCTTGATATAGTCACAACCTTGATATAATCACACATTTTTTAACTCAAGCTAATATAAGACATACAAATTTGACCTTTATATAGTCATAACTTTTTAGTTTCTCAAGCTGGTGATTATATCGAGGTTAGACTATATTAACTATCGTTATTATAAGTGGAAACTACGTAGAATTTTGCAGATTATGCGAAATTATCTTAATATGTAAATTTTGCAATATCAAGTTTATGCGCTCGCAATCTGCACTAGAGATTTGCATCAACCTTATTATGATTATTATAAATACTATAAATTTACGCGTCGTGCCCCTGGTTAAAAACACATGGCAAAAAAAAACTGCATAAATGATCGCGGTCCGGTGTAATTAAAGAAAACATCAAGGATACTCTCAACGCCACTTTAAACTATGCGACGTTTGTCCTCTGGAAATACCCGCAAGTCACTATAACTCGCTTTTAACTCACTTTATGACAGTGTTGGGCTGGACATTGGACATGGACATTGGACCAGTCCAGTCCAATCCATTGGACCCAAAAGTATTGGACAATAATATATAAATCAACATATAATCATTATTGGATATATTGGACTGGACATATGTTCAAGTCCAATGTCCAGTCCAATCCAGTCCAGTCCAGTAGCATAAAAATAGCTGGACATATGTCCAGTGCCAACACTGCTTTATGATATTTTATGTGATCCGGAATTTCGCAAAAGTCTCAAGCCCACATCGTGGTGTTTGGTTGGTTAAAGGTATATATGTGTGATAATTTTATACAGTCAGTAGCGCGGGTGGGCAAGTAAGTTCTCGCACGCTTTCAAGTCACGCCGTCAAGAGCTTTCTCTTGGTCGGGGTGGCAGTGCATCTCAGTCAGTGATTTACACAATCAGTGGGTGGGATTAAAACGGTAAATGCCTGAAGGCGCAATTGTGGTCGTGATGGTCACAAACACTCGGAAAAGTGTAGCTGCTATGTTTGGAAGGGTGTAGTCTTTAGTCATGGACCGGACTCGTTGGCTTAACTGAGGATAAACGAAGCTACTTAATTCCTCAGTCGCCTGCTGACTGTTCAAATTTTATTAGTTTTATGTAACAATTTCAAACTTTTTTTTTTTTGGAAAAAAAATTACAATAGATACCTTTGTAATAGTGCTGTAGTGATGCAGTAGAATCATCTATGTCGTAACTAGTTACGACGATTCTACTGCATCACTACTTTTGTCTGTTAATAAAGATTCGATTATATGGATTCATTTTGTGGAATTTGAAAAAAGGGAAAGTACCATGATTGTGTCTATTAGAAATTGGTTTTAAAAAAATATACTTTATATCATAAAAAATTTTAAATTTTGAAAAAAGTAGATAACCACTCTCACGAATAAAAATCATCAGTACAAGTTAAAGTTGTTGGTTTTTTTTTCGATTTATTAATATATTATACATATTTTTTTCCAATTCATCTTTAATAACGACTGAAATTCTTATCGAAATTGTTTTGCCAAATAATTATCTAGCCATTGATTTTTTTTTCATATATCCGATCTGCCAATTTAATTACATGCATATTGTTTTTTTTTACAATGATTCTTAAAATGTTTTTTTTTCGAGAAAAAGAAATTCGAATTGTTCGCAACAAATAAAAATTACATATATAACGTTATTTTTTTTTTTTTTAAAAAAAAAAAAAAAAATCGATATTGTTATAATTGTCCGTTTTGCCAATTATTAAATTCTATTCAGCAACTATTACTTGTTTCTTCATGATCACATCAGAAAAGTTATTTTCGTTTTTAGGTGATGAGTCTTTTGAAACTAAAACTTCCAAAACGTTTCTTAGATTAGTTATGAATCCTGTATCAGTATTTACCACTTGTATCAGTTCTATTACATGTAACGATTCTTTTACTGCTATAAAATGTAACGTTACATATTCTGAGGACGAAGGATTTAAAGGACTATATTTGATAAGAGCAGAGAAATAGTATTAATAATTATTTACGAGAATTGAGAATTATATTAAAAAATCAACATACCCTACTCGAACATTATTTTCCAGACAAACTATATCTGCATCTGGTGTTTCAACATCAAAGTATTTTTTTAAGAATTCTAAAAATATTTATTATAACGAATATATAAAAACACTGAATTAGTAACAATATATATATATATAGTGGTGTTAAAAAAAAGTAATATACCTGTTTCTTCCATAAAAGGTTCTATTTGGCTTGGAGGATTGCCATGTATTAAAATGTCAGTATGACCAACACTTGACAATTTTGAAGATTTTGAGGACTTTGATGATAATGATATTGGCGATAATATTCTGACTGCACTATTGGAATAATAAAATATGATTAAGAAAAAGAAATAGAATTAAAAGAATAATGAAAAGGAAGAAGGCATAAATAATATCATACGATTCATTCGGTCTCTTTTTATTAGGAACTATTATCGCCAAGTTTTGGACGTGTGATGATTTGTTTACTATGTAAACTTGTATTGTGAACACCTGACCAACAATTATATTTGTATTTACTGGAAAAAAAAAAATCACAAATTAGAAATCAATCGCGATAGAGAGAAAATTAATATCTAAATGAGAAAAAAAAATTAACGAACCAAAAAATGACATGACCACACTATTTTCAATATTTGTATTTGGAAATTTTGGTGTCATTGGGGTCCTTCCACCAGAAAGTATACCATTAACACTGTACAATGATTCATTATCATGCATTATATTTATTTGTTTATTTATATAACCATTAACCATTGCTGAATAGAAATTCCTTGAAACAGTTGGAGTCGTTATGCCCGTTGGCAAATATAAAGAACTTCTTGATGATATTGATGATGCACTTGATGGACTTCTAAATTTCGAAGTTAATGATAATGTTCGTTGATTCGACCGACTTAATTTATTAGGAGATAGCGAATCATCTTGGTTTAACAAACTATTTAAATCTAGCGTGCAGTTCCATTCAGATTCTATACATGATATTTTCTCACCCTCGAATATGGGAGAGCCTTTTATTATTACGGAAAGTGATCGTTGTTGATCTTCTTCAGGAGGAGGAGGCGGTTCGAACGAAGTATTTGAAAAAATGGATGCCACTGAATTCCGACGCGACGATACGCAAGAATTTGGACTTGGAGTAGGGCAGTGCTGTGGTGGATCAGTTTTAGGTAAGGGAGGTTTCTCTAGTACTGTTACGTTGTAAAGAAATGTGGCCTGGTCGACCGGGTGTAACGTCATCGGGAATTCATCCTATGATAGTAAGCTTTTCTCAGTATTATGAATATTATAAATATTATAAATAATCTTGAAAAAAAAAAAAAAAAAAGATGTAAATACATACCACAGCCTCACTTTTATGTGTTAATTCATATTTAGTCACGAAGCCATGAGGAATATTCATTTTTATTGATTCCACAACAAATGAACCAGTTTTTTCGGCAGTATTATTTGCCAGTACAACGGAAACCAAAATGGTATTTTCCAATGGCGATACATTAGTAGTTCGTAACTGTACGTTTAACGCGGATTTAACATTTAACATTTTGCGACAACTACGTTTCACTGATTGCACAGCCGGATATATGCTTCGTTTTGGTTCATTACATATTCCTGGCAGACGTGCAGATGGTATTCGAAATATTGCAGAATCACCGAATGCAGGATCTTTAAATAAACGAGGAGGTTAATAGGGTTAATAGGGTTAATAGAAAGTCTAAAAAGGTAGAATTATATTTTAAGTTATATACTAACCATCATTTAGACCAGCTAATAAATTCATCTTGCCGAAATGATGCGCAGCATACGACTCGGATGTAGGAGGTATTATTTCATGTTTTGAAATGTCTTCGACTAAAGGTAACAACGATGTTGATACATTTAGAGACAATGCTGGACTATGAGCACGCGATTGTGCAAAGACTAAATATAAAAATATAAATATATAATTAGGCACTATTAGGTCTATTAGGTCTATTAGGTAACTTTGTATAAGAAAAAGATAGTGTTTCGGACGAAACCCAATTTTTGCAGATCATTTGTAGATCCTGGAAGGTTTCTAATTTATAGTTCGAGACTGAAATTTTTTTTGGAAAAACGGTTTCGAAATTTGAAAATAGGTTCGCTCGAAACACTAGAAAAGACGCGAATATTATACTAACCTATAGAAGCGTTTAATGGAATGACACAGTTCCAACAACCCTTACGCTTTGTAACCATCATACCTCGATCGTCTAAGCTCAAGTTATAAGTGTTAGAATAAATAACAGTTCCTTCTGATGCTTTATTTAAATTTTTGTACATGGAAGAACAAGTAGGCGTTCCAGGTATCGAAGGAGAAGTAGTTGCCGAACTTGATCTCGATTTTCCTGATTTTCCCGGAGGATTACGATAAATAGATTGAGCAGGAGGAGCAGGCACAGATAAATTACTCGCATCAACCATAGATGCTTCAAAATTTATTTCTAATTGTTGAAAAAACGCCTTTGCTATAACCAAATCAGAAATACCGGAATCATGGGGAAGACTGATCAAGAGATAGAAACGGAGTTGTTCATCTTTATTGGATTTTGAATTTATATAAATTTTAAAAAAAGAAAAGCAATTTATAGTTAGAAAATCAAAGAAATGATGATAAAGAAAAAAAAAAAAAAAAAAGAAGATTCTTACCATAAAATGCAATAGTCCTAGACTTTTTATTAAATATAGTATCGATATTTTCTTCAGTAAATTTTATAATTCCATTTGGAACGATGATTTCCAAGGTTGCCAAGTTTAGTAGTGCTTCTCGAGATTTCATGATCGAATTTCAAATAGTTGAAAAAAAGTGAAAAGATCCGATAAAAAAATAAAGTTTTTTAACGTAAGAGAATAAAAAGGAAAAAAAAAAAAATTATAAAATACAAGATTATTAAAGCAATAAATAATGATATTTTTCCGATAGTTTAGTGGGAATTTATTTGTTCTACACATGACACGTATATATGTATACAATATAAAATAATGCTTTTTCAATAAAGTTGCGGGAAAGTTCTAATTTAAGCAGAAAAAAAAAAATCAAAATATATGAGTTAACTATATAAGCTGTACGCCAAAAAAATATCTCATGACGAAATAACAACACTAAAATGATCATGTGTAGGGGTTATAAGCCATCTCGAACCAGTTCTAATATTCAAAGCCGCCTTTATGGAGTGCTTTTAAATTCCACACGATTTTCTAAAGAACCAACCGTATAAAGTTATTGATAAATTGATTGCGATGTTATCTGTCAAATTACTTTGAATGTCTATCGCAAAACGGTTGAACATGGATGTACGGCATAGCATACCGATGCCGTGATACCTGCAAACCAAAAAAAAAAAAAATACATAATGATGCATCTGTAGGTAAGTAACTTTCTTATACGCCTTTATCGTGGTAGGTAATTCTCGTTAAATTATCTATTTATGCTTGTTTGATTGTTTATTTTTTTTTCGTTCGTACAAATAAATGCTAAGAAAATATTTAAACATTTTCGTAATAATATAGTAATACATTATATAAAAAATTCTCAGATCTAACGTACTTTGTCAACCATAACAATTAGGGTAACCATATAATATAAATTCATTGATTGTGTTAAGTGTACACCATCAAAGATTTATCTTCTTCGAGCGTACATGCGTTTGCGCACGTCTAAAACACGTGCACGTACTTTAAATACTAATTTATCAAAAGACCCGAAAAACTTTGATGATCTATAACCTATACGGACTTGTTTTACGTAAAAAACAAGTAATCTATTGTAATTTTTCAATTTCATAATTTTTTTTTTTAATTCTTAAATCATACATGAATAGAAAGTGAATAGAAGCGAAAATTTTTTAAAACCCATTTAGTAATGATCGGTTGATTATACGCATTACAACATTGTCATGCAGATCTATAAACAAAAACAATCTAGTCAAAATTGTTAGAATATTTTTGATGTATCAGAATTTTTATTATCCGGATCGATTGGATCCACATCTGATTTGCCACATACTTATCTCAATGCGGTGTACGAACCAATGATCCTTGAAAAATTTTTTTATTTATTAACATAACTGTAAGGGTTTTTACCTGCCAATAAAAATTTACGTTCTCTGGTATTAGTGGTTATCGTTATTAAATGCTTAGATCTTTGGTTACTATAGGAATCTTGCAAAATTAAATATGCAAACCCTAATCATATAATTTATGTTTAAAAAAACTTTACGCTTCGAACTTTTAAATTGTGAATCGCATATATCATAATATTTTTAAT
Source organism: Dentiscutata heterogama (assembly GCA_910591775.1). Taxonomy (NCBI): domain Eukaryota; kingdom Fungi; phylum Glomeromycota; class Glomeromycetes; order Diversisporales; family Gigasporaceae; genus Dentiscutata; species Dentiscutata heterogama. The sequence continues at coordinate 1,692 of CAJVPU010002096.1, read as the reverse complement.
AAAATTTAATAAAATTTAATAAAATTTAATAAAATTGCATATATTTTAATTTTATTGCGTCTTGAAAATTATTGTGTCGTGTCACTACGTAGAATATTATTAATTCTACTTTAATTTTCGTAATTCTTGGTCCGAATATGCTAGAAAATCTTTATAATCTATTGCAATAATTATTGTATATACAATGAATTAACAATATACTATCACCCTTAAGCGGTTTTCTAAATTTTCCCTGTATTCATTTTATATAAGTTATATAGATTATTATAAAAAGAATACCAATAATTTTGTAATTAGTCGATTTAATTAGGCAACAGACCCTTATTTTAAAAATCATACAAGTTCACTTACCGGTAATTATGTATAACTAGGTTTACTATTCGACAAATATGATTAGTTAGGTCAAAAAAAATTGATTCATTTGATTCATTTGAAGCGAAAAAAATGTGTGTGTCATATGAAATTCATGTTATTCATATCGGCTTGGATCATTCAATATAAGCATAATATTCCTAATGCATTTTTGATGAGATAATAATATTCACAATGCATTTGATGAGATAAAAAAAAAGAAAAGTTATTACGTCTATACTATTAAAAATATACCGATTAGTTAGTTTTGTTCTCTTTATATGCTAAAATGAATAGCTTATCGTTCGTATGTTACTTTACGTAACATTAAAATCTATTTACACTAATTTATGTCTAGTTTATCCTTATCTAATATATGCTCACCACTATCATCGCTTAAACCCGAAGAAATGTAAACCCTGGAATACGAACATGCAGGAAAAGCTTTACATTGTCCATTATGCGTTGTGTAATCTAACCATGTGTCTAAAGAAGGAAAAGAAGGATAAAAAAAATTTTTTGATACATAATAATAATAATAATAATACTGTAATAATAAGGTAGATGTAAAATATGGTTTGTTATGTTATTTATACGTACTTTTAAGAACGTTAATGTTTAGGTGTCTGGATTAATTAATATTGATTTATTTATTTATTATTCATCAATATATATATATTTATTATAAATAATTATATAATTTGTGTCATTGCCTAAATTATAATGATCCAATTAAAAAGGCCAGTCTAATGGTAGTTAAAGTAAGAATTAATATCCAAAGTGTAATTATAATCACTTTCCGCCCAGAAGTGTCAGGTAGTAAAATTCGTTTGGATTGTATAACACTGGTGCAATGAGTATCAAAATAAATATAAAGTGCATAACATGGAAACGCAATACTGTATGATAACGAGTAAATGATATAACTATTAAAAATATTAAAATATTAAATTATGAAATAAAATTAGCTTTAAAAATTTTTTTTTTAAAATAATTTTTATAATTTAATGTTTAAAAAAAAATAATAATTATAAAAAATACGAATAACTTACGCTCGTCCATCCCCTGAAAGAATTATTGTAAAAATATTTCCAATAATATGAACAAATGAAGCAAAGATCAACAACAAAAGTTGATCCGGATGGTCAATAATTTTTGGTGAAATGCTTGGTGCATCATCCGATGGTAAATGTTCTTCATCATTTGCTAAAGGAAGTAAAGCTGCTGTTTGTTCTCGAACATAATCTCGCGTAGCCAAGTATATGCGCGTAAAGATAATACACATTGCATAATGGACAATGTAAAGCTTTTCCTGCATGTTCGTATTCCAGGGTTTACATT
>CAJVPU010002095.1:0-11273 GCA_910591775.1 Dentiscutata heterogama | reverse complement strand
CAAAAAAATATTTTGAAGTCTACTTTTTTATAATAACTTTTATTATATATGATAATTCTATAAAAAAATAAAGTATTCGTATTAAATATAGGTGTATAAACTAAAAAAAAAAAAAAAAAATTCAAAAAAAAATTTTTGGAAAGCAAAATTGATGATTATCGATCTCAAATTTGATTGGTCGATCATTTAGGGTCGCATGGAGACGGGTCGCTAATGTATTTTTGCCATTAAATATAATATATATAGCTAAATTGTATTAATTTATTTCAAAGCTAAAATAAATTTATTTGCTATTTTAATAACAATAGTATTATAATTTTATTATAAGTTGCTATAAAAAAAATTTAATACAAAATACTTATTATTTTAGTAGCTTGTATTAAAATTATTATAATTTGTATTATAAGTTACAATAAAAAATAGATTTTTATATTTTATTATTTATATAATATATTGTATCTTATAATATTTGATATAATGTTAAATCAAAACAATAAAATTAATTTATTAGTTAGAGTTTGTGTTAGATTAGATTAGAGTAGAGTATTTTAATAAACTATTACTAACCTAAAATTTTAAGAATAATTTTTTTTTGTTAGAATATAATAGATAGTTTCATAAATAAAATTTTATGCTTTAGTCAATTTTTTCAAATAAATTATAATTGCTTTAATTTTATATTATAACTGATTCTATATTCTGATTGGTTAATCAGAATAGTAATATATCATCATGGCAATAAATTATAAAACCTAAAACAATATACTATTTAAGTAAAATATAATATTAAAAAATTAGAGTATAGCAGCTTAGTGAAATAGTCTAGTCATCAGCCTACCAAGTGGCAAATCCAAAGTTTGAATTCTACAGATAATGTTTTTAAAAAATAAACCTATGTTATAGTAATGATTATCTATTAATCAGTTGGATCTAGAATCTGTAATCTTGGTTACATTATTTAGTATGGGAGCCTCAGTATATAAATGCCAAAAAACTGAGATAATTAAAACTTATCTGGGAAGATCTGAGTAAAGAGTAACTGCAATCTTTAATGGTGCTATAAGAAAAATCTGAATTTGAAAGTTAGGACTAAGTTTAGAGAACTGAACAACAACAAGATCTTTTAATATGAGGATTTACCAACCTGTCTGCCAATTTAGAAATATTAGAAATCTGTAAAGCCATTGTGGAGTACACTAACCATAGCCAGCCAGTATAAAAAACTGGTAGTAGGGGCCCTACCTACTAAGACTAGAGGTTATAGAAGTTAGATAAAAAACTAGTCAAACTTAAAAATGCCAGGTGTGTCTAGAAAACTAGCTTACTAAATTAGAAGAAAAAGGCATATGCTGAAAAATTATATATCAAGACAAAACGAAAACACCAGCACCTAAAGCCAAGCCAAGATCAAATCTTTCAAGTCACTGGTTAGAAATAACAAATGGATTAATAAGAAAATAATAGAAAAAGAAAAGATCTGAATGTGGGTACTAGAATTGAAATGTGAATCTAATAAGGTAAAAGCAGTTAAATAAATAATAACCAAACTGCAAATAGAAGCCTTGGCAACTATGCAAAACCAAGTTGGTCCAAATGGAATAGAAAAAGCTCTGGTAGATTTACTTTATAGATAGCCATGCATCTGCTTAATAGAGAAATGCAAGCTAGTATTTAGTCAGTGCAAATCTAGAATAAGTCATAGAAGTTCTAAAGCAGATGCACAATTTAGAAAAATGGACCAGATAGTAGTTTCTGGGTTAGTATGATATGCTATAAAAATAGTTAAAATCAGAAGGTTTAAACAGATAACTCTCTAGTTAAGTTATAGATATAGCATCTAGTGTAGAACTTGTGTGCAGACTACTCAAATAAATACTTAAAAGATGCATTTGTGGCTAGTTGTATCTTCATTATAACTATAATAGTAAATAATTACTAATAAAGAGTTCACTATAGCCAACAAGATTGTTTTAATATCAAAAAAAAAATAATATTAAAAAAATTTTGCAAATTTATTATTCTAGTTATTTATATTATATAGTTTATTTTTATATATTATTAATTTTATATTATAGTTATAGAATATAAATTTACAAAATTTAAAGTAAAAAAATCCAAAATATAGCTATAATTAATTATAATTGCTATATACATAAGATTTAATTTTTATTATTTATTTGTTATAAAGCTATTAAAGCTAAAAATTACTAAAATTTATATAATTTTATATAATTTTAAGTAAATAAAATCTAATTTTTCAAAATTTACTTATAAACTCTATCTGCCTATCACTTTACCAAATTAGAAACAAGAAGAAAAAACTTTCTTGTGATATTTTCTCTAAATTTTATTAAGTAACTTGATATTCTGCTTCTATGTAAAGTTACTTAGCACTCTAGAACTGTCTAAAAGAGGTGCAATTTTTGCCAAAAGACCCCTCCTAGATAAGCTATTAGCAATAAATATGCCAAATAGCAAAAAAGTAGTTTTTTAATCCTTTTGTAAAAGCAGCCCTATAGACTCTCAGTTTTCAAATAACCAAAAACAATCTACAGACAGCATACTAAGAAAAAATAGTAAGAAGCTACAAGTTCCACATCTTGACAAATCTTTAAACCCTACCAAAAGTATGGTCTCTAAAAGCTTTTCCTTCATTAGTAATTATTTTTTTTGGCCCACAAAACCTGTACAATCTAAAGACACCTATACTGCTAGCTTGCTTTCCAGCCTAAACACAGAACACACAAAAAATTTTTTAAATATCACTATTAAAAACTAGTCAAAACTTATAACTTCTCTATTCCAAAGCATGCCGACATGTTCATTTTCTTTGTCGATATTACCAAATCAAAAAAAATCCCAAACCTGACCAATTACCTACCCCAATGAATCTGTATCTATAAAAATCCTACTCAATTAGCTTATTTGACTTTACAATACAAAAAAACAATACTGTAAACATTAGTGTCAAATATCCCAAATCTACCTGTAGTAGTAACCTTACAACAATAATTAACTCCTATGAAAGCAATATGAAACACTACACAAAAGCTAAAAATAATGCAGATCTACTCATGATTCTATATAACTGTATTACAAACTTGGACTCAGATAATGAGTCAAACAAAAGCAATAATGAGCAAGCTTATACAGCAATTTTTACAAAACTTAACTCCTTACAAGACCTGATTATTGAACAAACAAATACTAGTACAAGCAGCAACAACATTAATACTGTACTACTTACTAACAAACTTGCTAACTTCAACCTTCCTAACAACCCCAACAGTAACAACACAACAACTGTTACATCCAAACCTAGTACACCTACCAAACAAATTACCCAACTATTACTTACTGCATTTATGTCTAATCTTACCTCTATAGTTTCTGCATCAGGCTTCAACTCAGTTCACAAAAAGCTCAGAAATATGTCTAACATATCTTCACTTACTACAACCTCCAATAAAACAACTAAAACTACTATAGGCAGTAGTTCTACCTCTACTAGATTAAAAGCAAGCAAAAATACAACTACAAGGCTATTCTATAATCAAGTTACCAAAACCAATCTTAAACTTCTCACTACCAATGCCCCAGAAGATAACATGGAGTGGGCCACAGAGGTTTATCTCAAAACTATCACACCCATTAATATAGCCTTCAACATGTACCTCAGGTTATTTGATGCAATTGCAAAAACTCTTGAGTTCTTTAAGGGTATTTACAACTTTATTAGCTACAAGCTTACCATTAACCCAACACAATACAAGCTGCTAGAGACAATTGATCTTAAGTTTATACACCAAGACACCAGATTTTTTACCACTTTTACATGCAACCCCAAAACCACCTTAGCACACCAAAAGAAATATACTAACCTTTTCAATACAGCATTAGCAACATACAAAACAGAGAATGAGATTATACTTACCAACATTACTACTTGCAACACTATTCATTCTATGCTTAAAAAAATGCTTACTTTCTAGTATCTATCTAATATCAACTTCTTGAAAACTAACTACAGAAATATCTACAAAGCTATCATGTATGCTAGAGGATTTCTGCAAAGCAAGAACTCCAGTAAGAAACCTCCAAGAAAATTTGTGTACAAATTAACAAAGCTTTTAAAACAAGCTTATTCTCTTATCTAATACATCTAAACAGATTTCCAAGGAAATCCTAGATATTTTGCTATTTAAACTTCCTATAGCACAATAGCTACAGACAAGAGCAATAGTAAACACTCTAAGAAGAATCTTCAAATTCCCAAAACTCCCTGAAATATACTTCCCCACTTTCCTCACTATAATGGACTTTTAGCTAGTCTACTTTAGTTATTTCCAATCTCTCACCAATCCTTGCTTCAGTATCTTGCTGCATGCAAAAGAAAATTAGCAGACTTCTATACTGTTATACAAATTTTCAACTTTTACTTTGACCTTCCACTGCCCAAAAAACTATTATCTACTATCTATCAAGAGCTTAATCACAAAGTTTGAAAATTATTTCCCTTCAACCAAGCTACTTCTAATATCCTACTTACTGAAGTCATCTCCCAGCTTAAAGAATACTACACCTTCAAATTACTTCCCAATGACTTCTTTGCTACCAAACCGCCTCTCCTAACAGACTCAAGCAAAATCAAAACTACTACTTTTTTCACCTACCCCATTACCGATAATGATTAGGCTAGAGAGTTTGTTAAACAAGTTTCCTTCTACTATTGAGTATCTTTTCCAATTCCAACTGAAATCATGCAAGCCAACCTAACCAACAAACCTCTTCTGCTAACAGCAGAGGCAATTACTAAATATTTCAATATCTCACTTTCTATCACATCAACATAGCAACTTACAACCACAGCTAAACTTCTTCGTAAATACCACTACTTTACATGGTAGCCTTCAGAATGAATTTAAATTCAGAGTAGCAGCCCCACCCCAACTAATGATATTAACACAATTACTAAACAACCTCTTCCTATTATTCCTGACAACATTGATAAAATTATTAGTACTCTCTCTAAATAGGAAATCATCATCTTACTTCCAATCCAAAACCAACCAAATATCACCTTCACTATGAAAATTCTAAGGCAGTTCTACACAGTTAAAAAAATCCCTAATACACTACTAGACCTTTTTCCACTTCCTATTACTAACTGAAGTATATTTAATAAAGCCTCCACATCTTCACGCCCAACTTCTCCTAATATGGTTCAATCCTTCACCAGTATTACTCCTATTATAGATGAGACTATACCTGCTACAATATCCAATAAAATGTTAGCTATTACAGTAGCAACAACAACTACAAAGAACATCTCATTCACCAACATTAACATTTCCCCATTGGAAAAACCAACATCAATGAATACAAATGAACACTTCTATAAGTAGCTCACACAATACATCAGCCCCCAATACTCCCTAACCCAATATATATCACAAGCTAACTTCACTAATCCTTAATCTGATACTCAGCAATCTATACTACTTTTTCTACTAACTCTTTCTATTTGCATACACAATATACAAGGCTTCAACACAAATACTAAAAAAGAGGCTTAGGAAAATTATTGCCTCTAGCAAAACTTGGATATTATTAGCATTATGGAAACCAATCTATTTAGTAAAACAACTCTATATAAGCATCTTATAACCCAACACTACATCTACCTCTGGTTCTGTACAGATAGCTTCAAAGCAGAAACAGCCAATATGATTCGTAACTCCTTTATGCCACATATCCACAGCATCAGTACAGTATCTAGACATGCTTTAGCAGTAGATTTTTTCTTTAAATATGGCTTCAAGTTTCAAATTATCTCACTGTATTATAGTATTTTGGATCTGTAGTCGAAGATATGTATTATTGCTGGAGAGGTAGAGTGAGATAATTTGAAATGACTTCAATGCTTCTACAGAAAACATTTACTCCCAATCGATTAAATACAAACTACTTTAATACCTAATATTTAACAACATGTATGATCTAGCCTTACACTCTTATAAGTCTGCACACACATGGCACAGAGCTAACCTCAGTAGTAAAATTGACTTAATCTGGGTTTACCAACCAATTCTCTAATATCTTACCTACCATGATACTTATAACCCTGATACCAGTACCCAAAGTGATCATAAAATCCTTATCTCCCGCTAGTTCTTTCTATATGCTCTTACTGGCCAAAGAAGACATAAAACCTGCACTCAAAGAAGAGTCTTCAACTACAAAGTAATGAACCCAGAAAAATGAAAAACTTCACAAACCAAGTTAATATAAACCTACAACAACACAATACATCTACTACAGCTACAACCCCAGAGTCTCTTGAAACCACATAGCACAAAATCCAAACCAGCATTATTTTAGCAACACTCTAGCATATTTCTAACAAGAAGTTTATAGTTCATAACTTCTATCACATCTTCTTACCCAAAGCAACCCAGCTCTACTACAGCCTTAAAAAGCTAGAGAATATAATCAGAATTGTAAAACACCAAGCCAAAAATAATTAACATATCCCAACCCATCTAAACACCACAGTAGCTGAACTCAACAGGCTACTCTGAAAATACTTCCTTGCAACCAATATATACGGAATATTCAAAGCCAACTTGAAATGAAAAAAACTATACCACTTCTGCAACCTAGAGAACATTAGACAAACATAGTACCAAATTACTGAAGCTATCTCTAGAAGATGCACCAAGCTCCAAACCAACCCAACTTTTATGCTAAATAGTATCCTGAACTGGCACAGAGATTCTGTCAAGTTCAACAATATCAAACTCAGTTAGGATATCATCACAGACCCTATTACTATTAAAATACATATCCAACAATATTTCAACAACTGAACTGCCATCTGCCCTATTAACAAAATTCTATTCAACAATAAATAACAAGCATAATACACCCAAAACCCCATATTTTTCAAGACTAGTACTAGGAAACACTCACCCCTTTTACTTAAGAATAAATACTTACTACACTCAGCCAACTACCTAACAACAGAGCCTGTAGACCCTCAGGTATAAGCTATGAGATACTTAAACATGCTGGCCCCACCTTTCTACAAGCTATTATAGCACTCCTAAACAGGTGTATTATAGCACAAGCAATCCCAAAACAATAGAAAGAAGACAGAATTTACCCCATCTTCAAAAAGTCTATCTTTGATGGAAACTAACTAATACCAAACCTATAAGCCTTATTGAACATGTTAAAAAGCTCTATACAAATCTTCTTACCAACTGGCTTAACAATATTCTATCCAAATACTCAATCCTATCACCCTTCAACTATGTGGCACTCCCAGGCAACTCAACCTCGATTCCAATCCATATTCTCAATAATATTATTGAAGATGCAGCTTGTAACTTAAACCAGCTATGAATACTTTTACAAGACATAAGCAAAGCCTATAACTCAGTCAACTTCAATCTATTTGGCAAATCACTATATAGAATTGGCATGCCAAAACATCTTATTAATATCCTTAACAATCTTCTTACTGATCACTCTAACTGAGTCATTACCAACTTTAGCCTTACTATTTAGAATAGTATCAATTAATGAGAAACTATTACTCTAATATTCTGGAGAATCTACTACAACCTATTGATTACAAAAATATCTACATAGCTATCTGGCTACACTATGCATACATCAAGACAAATAAGCCTAACCTCACTATCTACCAAAAGGCTACACTGTTCCAAATCTGTCCTTGCCTATATGAATAATACCATTTGAATCACCCAGACTAAAGAAGATCTAAAAAGAATCATAAAAACAGCCTCATCTTTCTACAACATGGCTAACATTCAGATTAACCTCTCTAAATCAACCTTTATATCTAACTAAGTAATGCTAATATTTTATTTCTACAAACAAACCTATCTACAATTCCAGCTAGCCAGCTATTCAAGTTCTTGAGATGCTAGTTTACTCTCAACAATAAGCACTCCAAACAAATCAAGCTTATCAAGAAGAGGCTCTCAATCTTGCATATATTGCCAACTCCAAAAAATAACTAACAAACAAATAGCTTATATCATTAACACAGTTATTATTCCTACAATGGAATACAAAATCCACAATATAGTTATCCCCCAAACAATATATACCCTGATTCTAGATAAATACTCTATGATTACTAAGCACAAATTTCTTCTATCCTAGTCCACCCCAAACAGTACAATGCTATGCCATAAGATCTACAATATCTGCAACATCTGAGACATACAACTCCAGCACCACACTAACAATCTACTCCTTAGAATTAACAATGACTCTACACTCGGTATTACTACTTATATTAGACTTTAGCAACTGCAAAATAATCTCTAGTCAATTACTAGTATATTTTAACATCTCCAACTGTGTATAAATGTATCTAACAGATGTATTACTAGCTTCAAAATAATCTAAATACTACAACAAGCAGGTATTAGGCTAACTATTAATCCAAATAGGCATGGCCACAACTAGTTCAAGATAGCAACACACCTTTTGAAGCTATACTTACAAAGAATCCCAAGTACAATATATTTAAACAATAGCTCTAAAACAAAGACATTCTTTACTTGGAACAACTGAGCTCTGCAGACAACAAATATCTGCTTGAATTACAACACATTTCTCTCAGGATGCTACCTACACCTTCTTAAAGAGAAAAAACCAGGTGGTTTTCTTTCTGGAAGATACTATACTTGACAGCCTGTACTACTGGACTATATAGTCACAATACTGTTCATTAGGCACCAACCCATTTGTTTACCAATCTAACACCATTTCTAAAAGACTCAAATCATAGATACTTACTTACCAACAAGAGAAAATCATCATAGGCCAAATAAAAAGAAACTTTAAACAAACCAACACAGTTTCTATAACACACTGGCAGCACAATATAGACACAAAACACTAATTGCCATACTCTCTATCTTCAGTACTTTGCAAACCATGCTCAGGCTGCAAGCTTAATTCCAACTGGCTTACAGGTCACTGTACACTAGAAGTCTCTACTACAATATCAATACAATTCTTGGATAGAAGAACAAGTAATATAAAACTCAAGCTTAATGCCAACTATGTAGATCTTCTCTACTTCACAGCACTCAAACATCCTATTACTTTGCCACCCACCCAATATAAATATTATAAACTCTCTAGCTCCAATTCTCTTTCATACCAATGATGCATATCAGATATTAACCCAATATACTCTTAGCAATACTAATATACAGAAATTCACATTCTATACAGATGGCTTAGTAACATATATAGGTACCAGTAACTGTTCCATGGGAGTAGGCTGGGTCCAGACTGATGGTAATCAAACTATCAATAGCTTTTCTGCCAAAATCTCTAATTAGGCTTCATCATACAAAACAGAGCTAATAGCAATTCTGGCTACTATCACTACACTATCTTGAAATAACAATGTTGATATATTTACTGACTCCCAATCCATTATATCCAAGTACTACAAGCTTCTGCACCCACTTCAAATCATCCAAGTTCTTCAAGTTCAACTACTGGCCTATCTGGTATATACTTCTAAATACTATTCGGGTCTTTAATATTCAGCTCTTACTACACAAAGTTCAAGTATATTCTAATAACCGATTCAATAATATAGCTGACACTTTGGCCAAACAGCACCAACACCTATCTACTCCCACCCTCTTGTTCAACCACACCAACATACACAACTCACAATTCACAATTGTGTAAAAGAAATACAATATAGAAAAACCAACAAGACTATTTGTCAAAGGCATCTGCAGAGCATATACAATAGCATTATTGTCATTACAAAAGTGGAATACAGAATGGGAAAACACATCCAAACAACTAACTAGAACTCTACCTGGCTCTATCTGAACAACAACCAGAAAATCTCATCCAGTACCATATTACCCAAACTAAACTAAATAAAGATATTCAGAATTAAATATTTACTTAATGACCTCCCAAAATACTTTCACTTTTACCACATAGTACCTGAAACCTACTAGGCTAGCACTTGCTTTTCCTGCAGCACTCTAAACTTTTTAAATTACTGGATTAGCTGCTATAGCTTACTAATCCCTAAACAAATAACTGATAATATTATCACCCAAATAGTTAATAAACAACTTAGCAGTCTAGCTTTGACTTAACATATAGCTATAGCAGACCTCATTAAATCCTACCCCCATTTAACTCTTTACTCACCTTCTCTTTATATACTTACCAGCTATCTACTACACTAAAAGGCCTCATTTTAGCCTATCTACTATAATTGTTTCAATCTCTCGATTTATATTATAAAAAAGTAGCTGATATTGTTATACAAATACTACTTCTAACATTAGCATAGATCCATGAACAAATCTGAAAACCATACTGTGACAGACTTGCAAAATGAAAAAACAACACAATATACTATCTCATAACAAAATTATATCTACAGATACTCAAGCCCACAACTATATCAAGCATCAATGAAGAAAGTTGACATACAACTACTTTTGTAACACAGCTAACCAACTACATGAGGATAATGGTATCTGCTCCTCCAAAAGACAAGCATAACTAAAATTTAATCAATAGTCTACAGTGTGAATTCAATACAGTATACATACAAACTATATATTAACTATTAAAATCTAGATGAGCCCTAGTAGGTTTTGGTTGCAGATAATTAACTTACTTTAAGTTTTCAGTCTGAGCTTCTATTCTTGTATATAATTTATATTAGTTTGTTGCTATACAAATGAAGTTGTTATAAATATTTATATAATATCTTGTATAAATTACCCAATAAAGATACGAGCAATGCCTCACCTTAATACAAAAAAAAAAATCCAATTTTTCAAATAATTAATATAGTAATTTTTAATTATAATATTTTTAATATAATAATAATTATTATAATTTTATATTATTTTAATTATTTTTATAACAAATATATTATAATTAATTTTATATTTAAACATGTTTTTAAATTAAATTTTTAAATCTTAAAATATTAAAGTATACAAATTTAAAATTAAACAATAGGGGTTTGGGCCCTATAGCTTATTGGTTAAGTTGCCAAACCCCCACGGAAGTTAAGTTAAGGTCCACGGTTCGAGTTAGGCTGGAGGCGAAAAATACTCTGTAACCTAAAGGAGCCAAATATCGAACACGGATCCCCGTGGAAGCCCAAGTGAAGTACGAATCTAGAATAGGAATTCCCGGAAGGAGATCTAGCTATAGAGAGTTGGCAT
>CAJVPU010002094.1:0-11273 GCA_910591775.1 Dentiscutata heterogama | reverse complement strand
GATTCTTTATCGTAATTCTAAAACAGTTGTGAACTTTCCAAATACATGAATTGTAATCATTTTTTAATATTTATTAATATTTATTAATATCATTTGTCAAAATTTTTTAAACCTCGAAACTTGTTCGACTGCTTGTTCTCGTTGTTCATCACCAACATTATCATCCAGATTCTTAATACTTCATTTTATAATCGAATGTCATAATTTTTAAAGGGAACAAGGAACCAGTGATATCTTTGTGACAATCACATCACATGATTAAACACTTGGCCTAAGTTTGGGATTGGTATTAGGGTTAGGTGATAGTATAATTTAGGCCAATTTGTCAATTTGTGCCAGTAAACAAATGACGTTATTGCTGTAATGCATAATTCACGTGATGTGATAATCAAGTGTCCCGTCAAATTTTGGAAACTCAAAAACCAAACATTTCGACCCTTGAAAAGAGTTTAGGCCGAAACACCAAACTATACACTTTGTTCCATTACATTCCTGGTATAAAAAGTATTATATAGTTTGTATGCATGTACACACATATAAAATATCATATTGACCCAAATTGCATGAATAAAGAACAATAATGCTGGATTTAAAGGATATTCTGATAATATTAATTCTTTATAATTAGATAACCTAGATAAATTGATTTTGTCTGATTAATTAGTCATATAAATGTTATAAAAAAATTTCATTATTAGGAATTTTTGATAATTATCTTCTATGAATGGTAATATACAACAGATTTGTCGAGTATCATAATTATCCTAAGGGAGGAGCATAGTGATGGTAAAGTCAGTCCAGGTCTGGTCTTGGTCCTAAGACTTGTAAGTCCTACCACATGGAACTTTGGACCAGGTTCTCACATAACAAGCCCCATAACTTAGGTCTGACCAAGGTTTGCCCAGGACTAAATCCTTGGACTCAGTCGCTGATACCTTATAGCCAATTAAGGGTGTTCTCAAGCAGCACGCTCGATGTGATTAGCTAGCTAGTGATTGAGATAGTTCTTTACCATTATGAGGTTATTAATTAGACCAATTTTGAGAACCGATAGTATGGATGATAATATAGTGCTCACGTATCTTTCTCAATATGATTAATTTATGATTGTGTTGGTGCTAAGTATTACAATTAATCAAAATATTGATTGTAATTGATGCTTGAGCAAACATCTTTATCATTATTATCATTTATTATAGCGATTATTGTTTTTACAAATCGAAATAAATAAATAAATAAATAAATATATAATGAAACAATAGATCAACGAAAGGATAAAGCAATCTACAACATTTCCAATTCTGTTTCTTCTTTTTCAGAATTTACAGCAAACCAACAACGTGTCTTTTCTATTTGCAGCGAAGATTTTTAGCATAATTAATAAGGTAATAAATAATTCGTCGACGTTGGTAACAATCCATAACGATTAATGATAATGTAAAAAGTGAAGTATTTGAACAATTATTTTTCTAATCAATCAATGAAAAATTTCAACTAATAAGTACAACTCTATGAGAAAAAAAAGATGTTTTGGCCTCTATATCTTGTAGATTGGAATGATAAATACCCTTGATCGGTTAAACGAACTTCAGCTAATAAAATTTTTCTTTTTGACGTATTAAACTTTCCTCATGTGTTTATTCATTTGAATAATCAATGCAATCGATTCGTTAAACTATTTTTTACTAATAAAATTTACCCTCAGACCCGTTCCGACAGATTGATTAAGATGTTTGAGAACACCCTAAAATTCACCTTTGCTAATATATTATGAATGCTGATTGGTTAAAAAAACATGTTTATCATATAATATCCACTATTATTCTAAAGGAAATTGTTATTATACTAAATAATATTGTCACCACAGCATACTAGCATTAGAGTTAGTTAATGTTAGATATAACAAAATTAGGTCATGTTTTTCCTGTGTTAGTGGCATTCGCATTATAAATTATGATTTTTTTATTGATTAGTTTGATCTCGAAATCTTATAATGATTTCAGGAGAAATAAAAAAACAGAATATCAGTAAAATAATAAATTCATGCAACTGATAGGATAGCATGTTAAGTAAAGCATGTCTAAGGATCATAATCTACAATACAGCAATATATTGTCAATAACTTAGATTAGATTGCACGTATATAATGTATCACATACAAATTCTAAAAGATGTTATATTGGGACTTATTGCAGACCTATGAACCTAGGTTCTAAAATTGGAACTCGTCTTTAAAGACTAGGCCCAAACCCAGGTCCTAGAGTCCCGGATTCAAGACTTTGCCATCCCTTGAGGAGTATTAACGGTGATTTCTCCACTTTGTTGGAGTCTCGACCCATCATCCAATCCCAAAGTATATTTACCAGCTGGAATATTCACGGTCCATAAATATGACTTAGCTAAATTTTAAAAATTTATAATTAGTTTACGAAATCACAAACTTCCTACAAAAGTAGATCACAATACTTACGGGCAAGAGGTACATTCGAGTCTATTGTCATAGTAATTCTTTTATCAGATGTATTTGTTGCTGATAACTTACCGTTTTTATTACTGGCATCTGCACCAGCTACTAAGGTTCAACTAACTGCGACTTTTGCACCTTTATTAACAGGGCTTATCGGAGTGTTTAACACATCAACAATTTCTGAAAGTTTAAAATATCTGTTAGTTTATACAGAAAAACAATGTTTCGTAAAAATCGATCCTAGACTCGGTTTTCATGCCCCCTGACAATCAATAAAAATAATGTATAAACTTTTGATGAAAGATATTCTTTGCGATATACAATTAGCTTTATTCTTTTGGAAAATTTTCATTTATCAAATAGTATTTAAAAAATGACACTTACGAGCAGAACTCAATGTAACATAAACAATGAAAAGTATCAACCAAGCTATGAGGCGATTCATAATTATTGTATTAAATTAAATAAAAGCAGGGCTTAATGGTTCAAGGATGTTGACAGGTCTAAAATCGGCGAGTTAAAGGTTCGGTTAAGTTGGTTCGAAAAGGCGTGTTAGATTTAGCGAGCGGTGAATGAACGAACGTAGTTTATATAATAAGTGGTTTGGGTGTTTTACGATTATCGGTAGAGCGGGAATTACTAAGTTAGTAATAACTCAGTGAATGTATGAGTTTATTATGTATAAGGTTTATGTATTATTTATGGATAGACTTGTATGTTTTATTTTTGATACTCGTATGATTATATGATTTTTAATAAAAGCAAAGGCGAGAGTTATCTTTCCCAAGGGCTAGAAGGCCTTTATTTAAAATAATCATTTTATCTATAAAAATACCTATACTGACATTACTGTTTATAACCCCAAAATGCCCTTACTGACAGAAACGCCATAAATCCTAAAATCGTCGTTTCTGCCATTTCTCCCAGAAACGGTCTTTCTGGAGTTTCTTGTCGAGAAACCCGAATTTGGAAATAACCAAAGTCATGGGCACATGCTTGCTTTAGATCATGTTTCATATATAATTACTAGTATTAGTGAAATTTAAATATTCGACAATTATTTCATGCTGTGCATTATATGTAATGTTCCAGATATTTTATCGAGAAATACAATTTAATTTAAATCATTTAAAATAAATTAAATAATTAAATAATATGAACGTTAATTATAGGATCAATATGACTAGAGGTCTGATCCGGTCGAAAAATAAGTATTCGAATATTCATTCGTTCAATCTTTTTAATATCCGAATATTCATTAGCAAATTTCAAATAAAAATTCGAATATTCACTGAATATTCATTGAATATTGACAATAATGAATTAAGACAATATTATGAAGTTGAATAATTGAGAATTTAAATACACAAGCCAACAAATGAATTTTATACTTAAAAGCTACATTAAAATAAATAAATCAATAGAGAATCTTCTAGCTAATAGGGATTTATCTTGCTCATCTACTTAGGCTCATGATTATTAGCATTGCTAACCAATCAGTATATAAGATTGAGCATGACATATAACACCCAACCTTGCATTTAATTGGCCGATTAGATAGTATACATTCATTGAATATTCAATGAATTATTTGGTGAAAAAAATTTTTATATTCGAATATTCAATTCAGTGAAACAATTATATATTCGGATATTCGAATATTCATTGAATATTCGAATATACTATTTATCGGATCAGACCTCTAAATATGACTTATTGGTTTCATATTCATAGTCATTATAAAATCCCAGTTTGTGAATAATCCGGTCTAAGGATGTTAATCGGTCCGTTCGGTCCAAGAACTGGCAGTCTCTTAAAAAATTGGACCGGACTGCGGTCCAGTACAAGTTGCACTAACTAGAGTTCCAATCCGGCTAGCATTTATCCGGGTAATTATCAAATTTTAGATCAGATACTCGGATAACGGATAACGGATATCCGTTTCCGGATAATTACAAGAACCAGGATAGTACATGAAGCAATAGAGAAACAGTATCAAGATTTAGTCTTCAAATTACTAGAAGAAAAAGGTAAAAAAAATAATTAAATACTAATTTGTATCTTTTATTTAAAAAATCGGTCTAATTGTTTCAGTTAATACCTATAAAGATGATTCAATAATAGATAACGGTAAACTAATTAAGAATTTTCAATTGGGTAAAATTCACCACCCAAATTTTTTTCAGATCATATGAAATTATTTATTCGAAATATATATGAATAATTAAATTAGCATCTTCACTACGCTTCGCTTTAAGCAATCATATCATGTAATCTGAAAAAAATTTGGATAGTGAATTTTACCCAATTGAGTTTTCTTGCTAGAAGTCTAATGCCATTAAAATAATATATATTCGATTTAATAAAGCTAATAATATTGTTATAATTTTAGACCAAGAGTCTGAACAGCAAACTTATTTATCTGATGATTTATCTGATGATTCATCTGACGATTTGTCAGATAAAAAAGATTATGAACAATTTGATAATAAGCTTAGTTTAAATAATGATAATTGTGACTCTAATAAGCCAGATCATAGCTAGATTTTAATTTGGGTTTTCAAGTATCAAGAAAGATTTTGGCTTTCAAAAGTTGGAAGTAACTCATTAATATTCTTCTTAAAACCTCTTTTGTCATACTTGGATAGAAAAAGATTTGAAAACTTTCCTTTAAGTGCCAATAAAGCTAGAAAATTATTAAAAATTAAAAAAAAAACTAAAAAAATTCGCAGCTTGCTCTAACTGCAATAAGTTGTATAATATTGATACTATAATTTCAAAAAATGTAGATGATAATAATCCAGGGTTTAAATGCATACACACTGAATTTCCTAATCATCCATTATGGTCTAAATGTGTACCCTGTGGGTCTGAATTGTTAGTTAAAGTACCAGTAAGTAATGGGTATATTTGGCGTCCTAAAATAGTATACCTATTATCATATTTGAAGACACAAATATCTATAATGTATCAAAGGCCAGGGTTCAAAGAACTTTTGTATAAGTGGACTAATCGGGACAGTGAGTCTTACTTAATGTCTGATATATACGATGGTGAAATTTGGAAAACCTTTCTATCTGATAACAATTTGAAACAATCAAGATTTTTTACACCTGAAACTGCCGATTTACATCTGGGCATAATGATTAATATAGACTGGTTCCAGCCTTTTGACTCAGCTTCTTATAGTAGTAGGGCAATATATGGTGTGATTTGTAATCTACCACAGGAGATCTGATTTAAAAAAGAAAATATATTGATTTTAGCTCTTTTACCAGGACCAAAAGAAGTTAAGTTACATCAGATTAATAATTATCTTACCCCATTAGTAGATAGCTTGTTAGAATTCTGGAGAGGAGTTGATTTATCAACAACTCACAACTATCCTTCTGGAAGGAAGATCCGAATGGCCGTAATTTGTTGCAGGTAATTAAAAAATTTTATTATCTTATTTTTAATAGATACTGTTAAACCTCTCAAAAACCAATATTTATAGCAAACAAAATTTGTATTATCGAATTTCAAATTGTTTGATTTATATAGTAAAAAACAGGCTTATATTACTTTTTATTAGCATTAAGTTTATTAACTTGACAAGATTGATTTGAGAGGTTCGACAGTATAATAAATTTTAAAAAACTAATTTTTTTAATATAAATTAATATGATTTTAATTAAAAAAATTTCACACATAATAAGTTCTGTATTAATATTGTAATTATTTAAAATTTAAAAGAGCTAGAACAACCTGTGTTCTAAAAAATTGTTGTATAAACTAAATACTAATAATAATTTTTTTTTTATTAATACTTGATATTTTTTGCAAAAACAATAATATTCCGGCTGCAAGAAAGCTATGCAGCTATATATTAGCATTGGTTGGGTGCCATAGATGTTACAAAAGAGCAAGTGGTGAAGGTGAAAAACTAAATTTTGGAGGCTTCGATAATATAGATAGGTGGTTTAAGACAAAAGATCCAATAGAGCACCGTCGAAATGCCCTCATTTGGAAAAAACAATTGACAGAAGACCTACCATACCACAACCCAATCACGCACTTAATAATTGACCCAATGCATTGTTTGTTTTTGGGTGTGGCATGTTGGATTGTGAAGAGACTATGGATTGAAGGTAGAAAAATTTCAAAGTCTAGTCTCGAATTGATGGAAAAACGAGCGAAAAACATTAAAGTGCCAACTGATATTGGAAGAATCTCATTCAGAATAGCGATAGGTAAAGGATTTCCCAATTTTACTGCCAACCAATGGAAATCCTTTATCATGATATATGCAATTCCGTTAATGTGGGACCTTTTGGATATTGAAAACAAAAAAATTTTAGCTAATTTTGTAAGTGCATGCTTCTTATTGGTAGCATGCATTATTGATAAAAATATATTGGATGAAGCACAAGCTCGATTGCTACAAGTTGCTCGCCTGATTGAAAAAAAAATTATGGTCAGAGGCAATTATGCCGAATATTCATTTATCTCTTCATATAGTAGAATGTTCCAAGGATTATAGCCCAGTATACTCTTTCTGGTGCTATTCATATGAAAGAATGAATAGTGTTTTAAGTAAGTTTATACAGTTATAACATATATAGATTATAATAGAGTTAGATCCGGATTTAATCATTTGTATTTAGATTTAATTATTAGATTTGAATTTATTAATAAATCTAGATCTTATAATTAAATTTGAATCTTGTGATTAAACCTGGATCCATCTATATATAAAGTTCAAACAATATCATAATAAACTTCACCTAATATAGTAAACTCTCAATATTTGTGAATTTCTTTCTAATTGCCTATGTTATATGGGAGTCATTGTTTATTGATATTTGAGTGTTATTTTTTTAGGTTCCTATCCCAATAGTTACTGTCAAATCGAGCCCGAGTTATTACGAATAATTACCGTATTTTCGCGGAATAACGCTCATGAGCGTTAATTCGAAAATCGTACTCCCTAAAAATAGCAAATATGGTCTCAAAATAACGCTCATGCGCGTCCGAAATAACGCGCACCCATATAAGGTAACTATCAAATATTCTCATAGTCGGACATTCGTCTAATTGGTGATGTAAATCAATTGCCCGGGTAACTTAATGTAACGTTTCACTAACAAAAAATAGCCAGTATTAAAAACATTAACGTTAAAATTAACGTATAATCACTTCAAACTAACATCTTTATTGTATATTTATTATTATAAAACAATAGTTGCATTTTCTATTTAAATGTTTTATTTATTTCTACAATTTTTTTGTTTTGCCGGATTCTAATAATAAAAGCTTTACATTAATATTAAACTTTAATTCGATCATTTTTCATTTAAACAGAATAATACACATCGTTTCGATTCTACTTTCTCATTTCAATAAATTAATAAATGATTTTTTTCGTCTTTTTTAACTCCGATTCAATTAGGATTTCCTATTTGGAATACCTTTTTAACTTCTTTCAGTAACATTTTCTTTTAAGCTGATACCATTGTTAATACCTTACCTAACATTCATCCTTTTTTTGATCCCGATTTTACTAACATTGCATTATTCTTTCAGCTTCAATTTCGCATAAAATTATCAGTACTAGAAAATTAATATTATTATTAGTTCCACTAGTATTCTTTTACAAATTTGAATAATGGATACTTTACCGTATATTTTTATTTTTTTCAACTTTAATTCCACTAACACTTTTATTTTAAAAAATTAATCAATATCTGATTTGACTTCAATTCCACGATGCTCATGTTCCAAATATTTTATTTTCATCATTTTCAACTCCGAAGTATTTTTACTACTAAATAAATTCAAAAACTCCAAAGTAAATAAATTAAAGTTATATTTATTAGAACATTAAATTTAGAAGTAATAACATGCCTGTTCCTACATAGCATTGCTCAAATCGATTTACCAAAGTTTGCAAGTGGTTTTTCGCATTTTCTCATAATACCTATAAATTTTTGTATATTAATAACCTAAAGACCCGCTAATATTGCATTATACTCAGTAAGCTGACTATAATATATTGCAATATCTGAAATCCACGGATTACTGAAAGTTGCTGTTAAATTAACATCACAAAATCATCTATAAATGGCTTTAGGTGATTAATATAAAAATTTCATATTTAAAAAATTTAAATAACATACTCAATACCACCAAAAAAGAAATGTATCAGATTTTGAATTGCAACATTATTGATATAATAGTAATTACAATGCATTAACGAATAGAGGCTAGACTTTTTAGACATTCGGTTCATACTAATCAGTTAAAATCAAGTGATTACGGTATTGTTAATTAAATTTATTATAAGAATTTTATAATTAAAAAAAAAAATTTACCTTAAGTTTTAATCAATATTCAATCAGCAGTATACTATGGCTTACGAGATCACAATCACCATAGCGAAATGATTGTTTATATCGTTATTATAACACAACAACACTAAGTTATTCCATAATCTAATATACTCTATACTCTATGTAATCTTATTATTTTGTAATATATTATATATGATAACTGGATTTAAGATAATAGGCTATCACAGAAACACCTAATTTTTATTATAAGTAAAGTAGTTACTCTATTAGTTAAAAAGTCAATCGCGAAAAAAAAATTAATTGCCTTACCTCGACGAATTATTTAGGGTTGTTAAAATCTAGAAAAGTGGCTAACGATATTATATGTCATCAAAAAAAACCATTAAAATTATTTTTAAAATATTTAAACAGAGAATAAATATAAGTGTGAATTTCACTCTAGAGATTCGTTCATTTGTTTATTATTAATTACTATCATTAATCAATTTCCATTACTTTATTATTTTGCATTTCTTCACAGCTATCTACATCAATAATATTTTCATCATAATAATCTGGCTCGAAGTCTTCTAGTTCATCATCAATTTCATCATTCGGCTCATAATCGTCCAATTCATCATCCAGCTCACCATTATCCAACTCATCACCATCCAACTCATCACCATCCGGCTCACCATCATCCAATTCATCATCATCCGGCTCACCATCATCTAATTCATTATCATTCGGCTCACCATTATTATAATTTGGCTCTTCTGAATGCGTGTCTTCGATGGGTAATTCATCCAGGCGATTTTCAACAATAGTTTGGAGGCGGTGTGACATTTTATCATTTTCACTGCCATCGGGGTTAAGTGTTAGTCCAGTTGCTTCGAAATATTTGACTAAAATATTTGGGCTGATTTCCCTCCACGTTTCAGATACCTATTCGCAGACAAGTTCATACAGCGCTTTTTTTTGGTTCCCTTTTTTAGTATAACTTTTTTTTCCTTTATCCATCCATTCTTCCCACCTTTTTCTCATTCCATTTTTAAATGGCTTATTCACAGAAACGTCTGGTGGCTGCAAAACACTGGTGGTTCCACCAGGGATTTCTAACACATCTAAGCCTTCTGAATTCAATGCTTTAATTACATAATCACGATTATGGCTATGGTGTGCATCAACAAAAATGATGCCTTTGCTTTTAAAAAACCCTGTTTTTTTAGTATTACCCTCTCTAAAACAGTGTTCCAAATATATAATAACAGTATTAAAATAAAAAATCAAATCTCTACGTATAACTCTGGCACAGTAAGGATCTACATATCCCTATTTTAAGAAATTACCAGCCGGACCGGTCCAGCTGAAGGATTTGCAAAAATTTGTATGATTTTTGGGTTTTGACCAAAAGTTAATTAGTAAATTTTTTACAGATCGGCAAAATAACCATTTTTTTAAACAAAAAAGGATGAAAAAACTCAGAAAAACATGTATTTTCCAATTTTCATTTGGTATACTAAATTCCCAGCAGCCAATTTTTGGTACAGTTAGGCGCAGTAATTTTTTATAATTACAAGTACAAAAATATGTTTTTCTCAAGAAATATTTACTCAAATTACGTGAAAATTGAGATTCTAATCATTGAATCCTATCTGAACAAACTTTATTATTGAAGTAAAATCGATTTTATTTTGACAAAGTGCTTGAATTAATGTTTAAAAATTATCTTACAAAATAAAAAACGTATGCAAAAGAGAAATGAAAATCTACAATAATTTTGCTTTTTGGATCATTTGGATTAATGGGTTTTTTGTGATGCAATGAACATTTGTTGTAGTCTTTTCCAGTATAAAGAACAGAATCCTCAATACTTGCAATGCCTTCAAAATGAGTTTTATTCATTTCTAAAAGACCTTTTACACCCGAAATGCTATCTTTTTTTCTATTTTTTTCACCAGCTTTTAAATAATTTCCAATTCTTGTTGCATCTTTGAGAATTAAAAGTCCTTGGATGTGAATGTCCAACTGATCTTGATGGGGATTGTAGTTTCTCTCATATTGATATTTGATGTAACGAAAAGGATTTTTATCACTTTTAAAATATTTTTCTACCAAAGAATTAAACTGTTTCCTATCAAAATAATAAGCTGTGAAATTCAAATATCTATGTTTTGCATTGATATCAAAGGTTTTGTTTTGTAATTTATATAAAGACATTTTGGAATAATAATTTTGGTCTAATAAAGAAAACAAAAATACCATTCCATTTATACTTTTTAAATTTAACAATAATTTTGTTTACGTGCAAAAAAACTTTAAATTTAATAAAATTACCAAATGTAGACTGTTACAAAAGGAAATTACACTAAAGTAAAATTACCTAATGTAGACGTCTACATTAGGAAATAAAAGTAATCTAACTTGCACCAAAACGTCTATCTTTTTCTAGTTTTTCCGTTAGAATAGCATACATTTCAACGTAAATTTTGACA
>CAJVPU010002093.1:0-11273 GCA_910591775.1 Dentiscutata heterogama | reverse complement strand
ACATTAATTACAAGATCAATGTATGATACTATATAAAGCAACAAGTCAATTGGTTAATTAATCGATTAACTAACTAGCCGATTAGTCAGTTAATCGATTAATCGTTGACAATCGATTAGTTGTCTAATAAAATTATCAATCGATTAGTTGCCAATTCGATTAATTAATCAATTAATCGATTTTCGATTTGGAACACTAGTAGCGGGTAGCTGGTGTATGTGTGGAGAGAGGGTAGCTGAGTAGTTAAAGGATGAGTGAGACTTAATTAAATTTATTACTGCTCTGCTATTGGATGGGGTTAATTCGCTGATACATTTGCTAACTGTTTTGGTAAGAGAGGTATCTATAATTTGTAAGAGGTCTGGAGGATTTTGGCAGCTTAACCAGTGGTTAGGTAAGTCCTATATACCACAGGAGAAGCAGGTACTAGTCTGGTATACTTTTGGGGCGATGAGGTGAAAGTGGAAATATGTTGGCAGGTCGTTGAGCAGATGTTTGATTCTGAATGCCTTCATTTGGTTAAGTTTGGGTGATGTAATATTGGCTGAAATTTTTTGGTTGTTGTTTAAGAAGAGCCAGGTAGAGTTTCAGTCAATTGTTTGGGCATAGTTTTCCTATTCAGTATTGCACTTTTGTGATAACTATAGTGCTGTTGTGTGTGCTCTGCAGGTATTCTTAATGAATAGTCATGTCAGTTTCTCTATGTTGTAGCATTTCCACTTGATTGTAAAGTATGGATTGTGTATATTAGTGTGATTGAACAAGAGAGTAGGTGTTGATGGGTGTTGGTGCTTCTTGGCCAAGGTGTCTGCAGCATTATTGAACTGGTTATTTGAATGTGCCAGAACTTTGTGCAGTGTAAGCTGAATGTTAAAAGCCTTAGTTGCATTAAGAAGTGTATGCCAGATGGGCCAGTAATTAAATTTGAAGTATTTAGAAGATTTGGGGGAGTCTGTAGAAATTTGTAGTACTTGGATATGATAGACTGAGAGTCTGTAAATATGTCTACTTTGGCATTACATGGTACTGTAGCAATCGCGAATAGAATTGCCATGAGCTCTGCTTTGTATGATGAGGGCCAGTTGAGGATCTTAGCAGAGAAGCTGCTATTAATTTGGTTGTAGTTAATTTGAACCCAGCCTACTCCCATGGAGCAGTTAGTGGTGCCTATGTCTGATACGGAGCTATCTGTATAGAATGTAAAAGTTTGTGTGTTGGTATTGTTGAGAGCATGTTGTACTAGTATTTGAGATGCTTCGTTGTCATGAAAAAGAGTTGAGGCTAGGGAGTTAGTAATATTAATGGTAGGAGGAGGTGGAATGGAGGTAGGATGTTTGATTGCTGTGGAGTATAGCAGGTCTACGTAATTGGTATTGAGTTTGAGTTTTTTGTTGGTTGTTTTCCTGCCCAAGAATTGGGTAGATATGGTGGTAGAAACTTCGACTGTGCAGTGGCTGGTGAGGCGGTTGGAGTTAAGTTTGCAGCCGGGGCATAGGTTGCCTGTGATAGGAGGAAGTGGGTATAATAAGTAGTGCTTGGTGTCTATATTGTGTTGCCAGTGTATAATAGAGACTGTGTTGGTTTGTTTGAACTTCCTTTTTATTTGGCCTATGATAATTTCACCATTTTGGTGAGTGAGTATCCATGGTTTCAATCTTTTTGAGATTGTGTTGGTTTGGTAGGCAAAGGGGTTAATACCTAGTGGTCGGTATTGTAGATATATTAGGGGTGCTGTAGGTTATTTAGTATCGTATTTTCCAGGAATAGAAACCTGCCTAGTTTCTTTCCCTTTAGGAGGTGACGAAGTCTAGGTGAGATGTATTGCCACTCTAGTAGGTATTCGTTATCTGCTGAGCTCAGCTGTTCTAGATAAAGAATGCATTTTTTCCGGAGCTGTTGTTTGAATGTTGTACTTGGGGCTCTTTGTAAGTATAGGCTTGAGTGGTGTGTTGCTATCTTGAATTAGTTGAGGCCAGGCACTGTTTGGGTTTATAGTCAGGCTAATACCTGCTTGCCGTAGTATCTGAATTATTTTAGATGTTGTAGTGTGTTTGTTGGGTCCATTTATAATAGGCTGGGGATGTTGCAGTATGCTGGTGGTTGACCATAAGTTATTTTGTAATTGCTGCAATCTGATATGAGTAGTAGTGCCAAGTGTGGAGCTGTTATTGATTCTGAGGAGTAGATTGTTAGTATGTTGCTGAAGCTGTATATCCCAGATATTGTGAATGTTATAGATTTGATGGCAGAGCATTGTGCTATTGGGCGAAGACCGAGATAGATGAGATTTGTCTTTGGCAATTGTAAGGTATTTGCCAAGAATTTGGGTGCAGGTGGTGTGGGGGATAACTATGTTGTAGATTCTATACTCCATTGTGGGAACTATAACTGTATTAATAACGTAAGCTATTTGTTTGTCTGTTATCTTTTTGGAGTTGGCTGTGTAAGCTAGATTAAAGGCTTCCTCTTGAATGAGCTTAATTTGTTTAGTGTGTTTATTGTCAAGTGTAAACTAGCATCCCAGGAACTTAAAGGGCTGATTAGGAGGAATTGTTGTTAGGCATGTTTGCAAGAAGGAAATATTAGCATTAGGCTGGGTTGATATAAAGCTCGATTTAGAGAGGTTGATTTGGATATTCACCATGTTGTAGAATGATGAAGCTGTTTGCATGATTCTTTCTAGATCTTCCTTGGTATTAGCGATCCAGATAGTGTTGTCCATGTATGAGAGGACGGATATAAAGCAGCATAGCCTTTTGGTAGAGGGCAAGGTTAGGGTAGTTTGCCAAGATGTCTGCATGGTGTAGTCTGGTAGCTGTGTGGAGATTTTTGTGATAAGTAGGTCATAGTAGATTCTCCAGAATAGGGGGGTGATTGTTTTTCCCTGATCTATGCCATTTTGAACGTGGTAGGAGTTGGTAAGGCCAAGGTTGGTGATAACTCTATTAGACCGATCTGTGAGGAGATCCGTAAGAATTGTAGTAAGCAGTTCTGGTATGCCAATTCTGTATAAGGATTTTTGGAATAGGCTGAAGTTGACTGAGTCATAGGCTTTGCTTATGTCCTGTGAAAGTATCCATAGTTGATTGGTATTGCAGATAGCATCTTTTATGATATTGTTGAGTGTGTGGATTGGAATGGAGGTGGAGTTACCTAGGAGAGCAACATAGTTAAAGAGAGATAGAATTGGGTATTTTGATAGAATGTTGTTTAGGCGGTTAGTAAGGAGTTTGGTGTAGAGCTTTTTGATATACTCTATGAGGCTTATGGGCCTAGTATTAGTTAAGTTTTCATCGAAGATTGGTTTCTTGGAGATGGGGTAGATTCTGCCTTCTTTCCATTGTTTAGGGATTGTATGGATAAGGAGACATCTGTTCAAAAGTGCAGTTGTGGCTTGTAAGAAAGAGGAGCCTGCATGTTTTAGTATCTCATAGCTTATTCCTGAGGGGCCACATGCTTTGTTGTTGGGTAGTTGGCTAGTGTAGTAAGTATCTCCTCCTGGGTGAAGGTAGAAAGTGCTACTTGGTACCAGTCTGGCTGAATGTGAGGTTTGGGGATGTATTCAATTTGCTACTCTGTATTGAATAATATGTCATTAATTAGATGGGTAGCAGTCCAGTTGTTGAAGTGCTGTTAGATATATGCTTTGATAGTAGTGGGGTCTGTAATAATGTCCTGGTTGAGTTTAATGTTGTCAAATTTTATGAGGTCTTTGTGCCGGTTTAGGATGCTGTTGAGCATTGAGGTTAGGTTGGTTTGGAGTTTGGTGCATCTTTTGGAAATTGTTTCAGTAATTTGATGTCATGTTTGTTTGATGTTTTCCAGGTTGTGTGAGTGATATAGCTTCTACTCAGTATTTGCTTTTGCTATCCAGTCAGTGTGAGTTGTGCAAGAGGGTATCTCCAGGTTGTGTAGTCTGTTAAGCTCTTTAATAGTCATGTGTAGGTGTAGTGGGATCTGTTGGTTAAATTTTGTTAAATGTTTTACTGTTCTAATTATATTTTTGAGCTTTTTGAGGCTGTGATGGAGCTGGGTTGCCTTGGGTGAAAATGTATGGTAGAAGTTGTGTACTGCAAACTTTTTGTTGGAGATCTGCTGAAGTGCAGCTGTAATAAGACTGATTTAGATTTTGTACCATGTGGTTTCAAGAGACTCTGAAGTTGTAGTTGTAAGGGGTGTGTTGTGTTGTTGTATATTCGTGCTAACTTGATTTGTGAAATTCTCCCATGTATCAGGGGTCATTGCCTTGTAATGAAAGACTCGTTTGCGGGTGCGTGTTTTGTGTCTTCGTTGTTCTACTGTTGCATAAGGGAAGAGCCAGCAGGAGATAAGGATTTTGTGGTCACTTTGGGTACTAGTGCTGGGGTCATCTGTATCATAGTCAGTGAGATATTGAAAGATTGGTTGATAAGCCCAGATGAAGTCAATTTCGCAGCTAAGGTTGGCTCTGTGCCATGTAGGTGCAGATTTGTGGAAGTGTGAGGCTAGATTATACATGTTGTTAAATGTAAGGTGCTGAAGGAGTTTGAATTTGATTGATTGGGAGTAGATATTTTCAGTAGATGCATTAAAGTCTTCTAGGGTTATTAGAGCAATGTTTAGTGCCTTGGCTTGTTGCAACCACTGGATAATAGTATTTTGGGTCTGCAGTCGAAGTTGTGCATCGTTGCTAGGAAGATAGAGTGAGATAATCCGGAATTTGAAGTCGTGCTTGAAGAAGAGGTCAATGGCGATAGCATATTCTAGCACAGTATGGATACTGTGGATATGTGGGGTGAGGATGTTACAGACCATAATAGCTGTTCCTGCTTTGAAACTGTTTGTACAGAACCAAAGGTAAGTATAGTGCTGGGTTTTAAGGTGCTTTTGTATAATTGTTTTGTCTGATAGTTTAGTTTCAGAAATGCAGACAATATCTAAATTCTGTTGTAGGCAGTAGTGTTTCCAGGTCTCTTTTTTAGTATTTGTATTAAGGCCTTGTACATTGTGGGTGCAGATCGAGAGAGTTAGTGGATGGAGTGGTGCTGGTTGGGACATATTAGTTTGGGTAGTATTACAGTTTTGTGTATTGTTTGTGTTGGTTTGAGAGGTTGTGGAGATATGTGTATTATAGGAATTACTCATTAGGATGTTTATTAGTATTCATTGGGGTTGGTTTGTCTAATGGGAGGGTGTTATTGTTAGTGGATAAGTCTTTTTCAGGAGAGGCATCTGCTACTGTGGTGTTAGGCTCTTCTGTAGGTACTGGGTCATGTGTAGGGTCCTCTGGTATTGGTATGATACTGGCATAAGACATAACTATGCTAGGGGTGTTTGGGCACGAGATTGTGGGTGTACTATTAAAAATACTCCAGCTTGGGGTGGGAAGTGGGAGAAGATCTAGTAGGGAGTCTGGGATTTTCTTAATCATGTAGAACTGTCTTAGGATTTTTATTGTAGGAGTAATGTCTGGTTGGTTTTGTATTGGGAGGGAGATGATAATTTCTTGTTTGGAGAGGGTATTAATGATTTCCTCTATGTTGTCAGGGATATTGGGGAGGGCTTGCTTTGTGGCTAGGTTGGTTTCCACTGCTAGGGCGGGGAGGCTACTCTCGATTTGGATCCATTCGGGTAGGAGCTGGGCAAAGTAATAGTATTTGCGGAGGAGCTTGACTGTGGTTGTAAGTTGCTGTGGGGTTGTGATAGGGATAGAAATATTAAGGTGTTCAGTGATTTCTTCTGTTGTTGGCAGTGTGGGTTTGTTGGTTGAATTGGCTTACATGATTTCTGCTAGAATAGGGAATGAGATCTGGTAGTAAGGGGAGACTTGTTTGATGAACTCTCTTGCCTCAGCATCCGCAGTGATAGGGTAGTTGAATAGGGAGGTGGTTTTAATCTTGCTTGTATCCTTTGGAATGAGAGGTTTGGTGGTGAAAAAGTCGTTAGGGAGCAGCTTAAAGGTGTAGTATTCTCTGAGCTGGAAAACAACTTCAGCAAGTGGGATGGTAGAGGTGGCTTGGTTGAATGGGAAGAACTTGCGCACTTTGTAGTTGAGCTCTTGGTAGGTTGTAGGTAGTAGTTTTTTAGGAGGTGGCAGGTCGAAATATGTATCTGGGATTTTGGTGATAGTGTAGAAGTCTGCTAGTTTCTTTTGTATGCAGCTAGATGTAGGAGGGAGGATTGGTGAGAGATCAGGAATAGTTGGCATAGGCTAGCTGTGAGGCTATTGTAGTGGGGAGGAAGTGAAGAGAGTTTTGCAAAGTATGACTCTGGGAGTTCTGAGAATTTAAAGATTCTCCTTAGAGCGTTTACTATAGCTCTAGTGTATGATCGCCATGCAATAGGGAGTTTGAATGGCAGAATCTCCAGGGTTTCACTGGGGATTTGTGCAGGTGTATCAGGTAATGGTATAAGCCTGTTTTCAAGAGCCTTGGTAATTTGGGCTCTAATCTCTTTGGGGGTTTCTTCACTAGTATTTTTGATTTGCAAGAATCCTCTTGCGTATTGAATGGCTTTGTAAATTTGTCTGTGCGTTGTTTTGGAGAAGTTGATGTTGGAAAGGTATTGTGAGATGAGCATCTTCTTGAGCATAGAGTGGATGGTGTTGCAGATTGTAGTGTTGGTAAGTGTAATCTTATTGTCTTTTTTATATGTTGTGAGGGCAGTATTAAAGAGATTTGTGTATTCTTTTTGGTGTACCGGAGTGGTTCTGGGATTATGTATAAAGGTGGTGAAGAATCTTGTGTCCTGGTGGGTGAACTTGAGAGCAATTGCCTCTAGTAGCTTATATTTCATGTTGTGAGTAGTTAGCTTGTAGCTAGTGAAGTCGTAGATGCCTTCTGGGGTCTCGAGAGCTTTTGCAATTGCATCGTATGACCAAAGATTTGTGTCAAAGGGAGTGATGATGGGTGTAGTAATCTTAAGGTATACTTCCGAGGCCCATTCTATATCATCTTCTAGAGCATCAGTGGTGAGAAGTTTGAGGCTAGTTTGAGTGATTTGGCTATAGATGGGTCTTGTAGTTGTTTTTCTGTCTACTTGTATTCTAACTGGTGTAGATGTACTGCCTACTATGGCCTTGGTGGCTTTGTTAGCAGTTGCATTGAGTGGTGAAATATTGGCCAGGTTTCTGGGCCTTTTGCAGGTTGAGCTAGAGTAAGAGGTAGTGTCTGTAGGAGTGGAGTTGGAGGTAGGTGTAATGAGCACTGGTTGCATGATTTGCTAGGTGGGTGTGCTAGGTCTGGGTGTAGTGATCTTGATAGTATTAGTGTTGGGGCTGTTGGAAGAATCGGTGTTAGGGGGTTTGTTTGTAGGTGGTACCACATTAGTGTCACTGGTGCTTGCATTAGTGTTTGTGTGTTCTGTGCTATGGTCTTGTGAGGAGTTGAGCTTTGTAAAAATTGCTATATAAGCTTGTTCATTGTTGCTCTTGTTTGACTCATTATCTGAGTCCAGGTCTGTAATACAGTTGTATGGGATCATGGATAAGTTTGCATTACCTTTAGCTTTTGTGTAAAGTTTCATGTTGCTTTCGTAGGAATTGATTATTGTTGTAAGGTCACTACTACGTGTAAATTTGGGACATTTAGCACTGATGTTTACAGTATTGTTTTTTTGTGTTGTAATGTCAAATAGGACTGATTGGGTGGGATTCTCATAGTTACAGATCCATTGAGATGGGTAGTTGGTCAGGTTTGGGATTTTTTCTGTTTTGGTAATATCGACAAAGAAGACGAACATGTCAGCATGCTCTGGGACGGAGAAGCTGACAGTGAATGTGAGTTTTGACCAGTCTTTGATAGTAATGTTTAATAAGTTTTTTGTGTGTTCTGTGCCTGAGCTGTGGTCAAGCTGGCAGTATCAGTGTTTTTGGGTTGCGTAGATTTCGCGGGTTGAAAAAAATAATTACTAATGAAGGAGTAGCTTTTAGAAGCCATATTTTTGGTGAGGTCTGAAGTTTTATCGAGATGTGAAACT
The DNA here is from genome assembly GCA_910591775.1 of Dentiscutata heterogama. Classification (NCBI taxonomy): domain Eukaryota; kingdom Fungi; phylum Glomeromycota; class Glomeromycetes; order Diversisporales; family Gigasporaceae; genus Dentiscutata; species Dentiscutata heterogama. Next base: position 3,317 of record CAJVPU010002093.1, on the reverse strand, counting down.
TGTGGCTTCTCACTGTTTTTTTTTAGTGTGCTGTTTGTAGCTTGTTTTTGATTATTTGGAAACTGAGGGTCCATAGGACCGCTTTTGCAGGGGGATTGAAAAACTGTTTTTTTGCTATTTAGTGTGTTTATTGCTAGTGGCTTATCCAGAAAGGGTCTTTTGGCAAAAATTGCACCTCCTTTAAGTTGTTCTTGGGGTGCTGAGTAACTTTACTTAGAAGTCGAACATTGGGTTACTTAATAAATATTGGAGAAAATATCATGGAAAAGTTTTTTCTTCTTGTTTCTAATTTGGTAAAGTGATCTACGGGAAGAGTTCCCTCTAATATTGAGTTGATATAGAATTGTATAGATAGCATATTTAGTAACATTTTGATTTTAAAAAATTTAAGATAATTAAATTTGGGGTTGGTAAAGTTGTATGATTTTTTATATTTGTTATTAAAGAATAGCCAAATAGAATTTTAATTAATAAGGTTAGAGAAGTATGACCAATCTGGATAATATCTTTGTGAGAACTACATTGTAATAGTTTTAGCATTATAGATATTTTTAATAAAGTATCTAGTAGAGCATTCAATAAGAGTATTATTCTATTAAAAAAAGAAGTAAGAGTTATGAATATTGGAGTAATTAAAGAGTAAAGTTGGTAAGAATAGATAATTATTAGCAAAAAGATCTGCTAAGTTGTTGAAGGTGTTGTTTAAATGAGCTTAAACTTGGTAAAGAGATAATTTAATATTGTATACTTTGAGTAAGTTGAGAAGTATGTGCCAGATCAGCCAAGTATTAAATTTAAAATATTTAGTAGTAAAGTGAGGAGTTTGGAGAAGTTTGTTATATTTAGAGATTACCGATTAAGAGTTAGTAAGAATATTAACTGAAGAATTGTAAGAAACAGTAGAGATAGCATAAAGAATAGCTAAGAGTTCTGCTTTATAGAATAAGAGCTAGTTGCAGATTTGAGCAGGGAAGTTGTGTATAACAGAGATATTAACAGTACTCCTAGATCTGGTTTGGGTCTAGTTTAGTCCAAATCTAGTCCAGGATCAGACTAGACTCAGACTCTAAATTTTGCAAATTTCAAACTTCAGATCAGACTTAGACTTAATTATAAGTTTGACTGGGTCTGGTCTAAAATCTGCAAACTAGTTTAAGTTCAAATATATTTATATGTATTTATATATATTTTTAGATGCTAAACAAGATTACTTAGTATATGAAGTTAGAATTAATTAGTAAAATATTGCAAATCATAAGATTTTATAGAATTTTATTAATAAAATTTTATAAAATCATATAATTCATAAATTTCTTTTAAATAATTCTAACTTTATGTACTAAGTAAACTTGTTTAGCATCTTGTAATACAACAAAATAGCAAAATTATTTTTATTTTACTTGAGATTTAGAGAATAGATACATAATTTTGGAATTTTGATCAAAAAAGCTAAATTTAAGCATTATTTCTCCAAATTTCAAGAAATTTAAAAAAAAATTTACAAATTTAATGTAATTTTAGGTACTGAACAAGATTACTTAGTACATGAAATTAGAATTAATTAGTAAAATATTGCAAATAATAAGATTTTATAGGATTTTATTAATAAAAGTTTATAAAATCTTATAATTCATAAATTTCTATTAATTGATTCTAACTTAATATACCAAGTAAACTTGTTCAGCGCCTAAAAATATATCAAAATAGCAAAATTATTTTATTTTACTTGAGATTTAGAGAATAGATGCATGATTTTGGAATTTTGATTAAAAAAGTCAAATTTAAGTATCATTTCTCTAAATTTAAAGTAAAATAAATAATATTTTGCCAGTTTAATGTATTTTTAAATGCTGAACAAGTTTACTTAGTACATTAAGTTAGAATTAATTGGTAAAATACTGCAAATCATAAGATTTTATAGAATTTTATTAATAAAATTTTATAAAATCTTATAATTTGCAAATTTCTTTTAAATAATTCTAACTTTATGTATTAAGTAAACTTGTTCAGCACCTAGAAATACATCAAAACAGCAGTATTATTTTTATTTTACTTGAGATTTAGAGAATAGATACATAATTTTAGAATTTTGATAAAAAATCAAATTTAAGCATGGTTTCTCTAAATTTTAAGTAAAATAAAAACAATTTTACTATTTTAATGTATTTTTAAGTGCTGAACAAAATTACATAGTACATTAAGTTAAAATTAATTAGTAAAATATTGAAAATTATAAGATTTTATAGAATTTTATTAATAAAATTTTATAAAATCTCATAATTTGTAAATTTCTTTTAATTTATTCTAATATTATACACTAAGTAAACTTGTTTAGTGCCTAAAAATACATTAAACTGAAAAAATTTATTTATTTATTTTTTTTTTTGGTTTTAAGATGAAGCCTTGCCTATATCTTTATTAAATAATTTATATAAGTAATTACATAGAGACTATATAAAGACTTAATTTGTATACAAACAAATAAATATAAATTACATGCAAGGATAGAAGCTCAGACTGATTTATTTGTAACCTAAACCTACTAGAGTGGTCAAGACTCATCTAGATTTGAATAGTTAAAATATGATTAATATGTATACTATATTTAATCCATATAGTAAACCAAATATTGTGTTTAAGAAAAGCTTGTTCTAATGGAGAGCATATGTTAGAGTTAGAGTATAGCTGATCGGCATAGCCACAAAAGCAACTGTATATATAAATAATTCTGTTTCTGTAGTTTCTAGAGAGTAAAGAAAGCTGGGGTATAGTATTGATACATGATGGGATTTGATGAACTTTTTTTCAGTACTAAAAGTTGGAGCAATAGAGGATCCAGATATTGTTATAGAGTTGATCAAAAATTTTTAAAAGTATTTTGATAATAAGTTGGTTGGCTTGGGAGTAAGAAATTTTGAAGGTGTCTAGAGATTGGATTAGAGCAGTAGGTATGAGACCTTTAAGTGTAGAATTAAGAGTGTAGGGATATAGCTGTGATGGAGAGAAGTTGAAGAAAGGGTGTGAAGTGATAATGTATATTAGATTATTTAGTTGGTATATCATATGGTTGAGGTTAGTGTTGGAGATGATATTATAAATTGAGGTATTAATAGTTTGGGTTAAGAGTGTATTGTCAGAACAGGAGTACTAGTAAGAGGAGGTATCAGGCTGGTTGCATAGGAAACAATTAGAAGATGTAAATATAAAAGGGTAAATAGAGTAAAAATATGCATGTGTTAAAAGAATATTAAGAAGCATTTTGATTTTAAAAGATTTTAGATGGTTTAATTTAGGGTTGGTGAAGTTGTGTGATACTT
>CAJVPU010002092.1:0-11273 GCA_910591775.1 Dentiscutata heterogama | reverse complement strand
TTATTAAAAAAACTAACTATAAACAAATTTAGAAGATGTACAGCAATAGCTTCTAATAAATGAGCTAATAAAATAACGTATCGATATGCATTAATGGTTCTCTAAATGTTAAATCATTAAGGTATAAGTTCGAAAAGATGCTAATAACAATCTCTATAACATAATACAAATAGACTTCTAAATAAATATAGTTTTAATATTGCTCTATTAGGAAATTCATACTGCCATACGTATTATATTAACGGTCATATCAAAATGTAAACTCTAGAACTAATTCAGAAAGGCAATCAAATTAAGTCAAATTAGCATTATTAACATAATACAGCAATATTTATCAAGATTCTTAAAGTGCATCTGTACTTTCCATATTTATATCAACAAGATGAGCCACACTGGTCATATTCAAAAATATAAACTCTAGAATATAGAAAAGTCAAATTAGATTATTAACATAATACAATCTTAAAGCACATCTATACTTTCTGTATTTATATCAACAAGATGAGCCGCACTGGTCGTATTCAAAAATGTAACTCTAGAACTAATATGGAAAAGTCAAATTAGATTACTAATATAATACAATCTTAAAGCGCATCTATACTTTCCGTATTTATATCAACAAGACAAACCACACTGGTCGTATTCAAAAATGTAGACTCTAGAACTAATTCGTATGACAATTTAATAAATCCATCGAAATTCTTAAAGCGCATTCATACTTTCCATATTCGTATCAATAAGAACTATTTAAATAGTACACTGGTCGTATTCAAAAGTGTAGACTCTAGAATTAATTTAAAAGACAATTAGCACTCTTAGTACAATAAAACATATCTATAATAATGTTAATATCCTTTACTTCCCGTATTTATATTGACAATTAAAATGCCATGCTAATCGTATTCAAAACTGTAGACTCTAGAGCTAATTCAAAAAAAGACAACTAAATTAGCATTATTAGCACTAACACGTCTCTAAATCTTGTAATAATAAATTAAACAGAAATTGTAATGTAAATACAAATTCTATGACTCGAATTCTTATTTGAATAAAGAGATGAATCTATCAAATAAATTTAGTTAGCTTAAATTAATAAATTAAAATGCAGTGAGTGATTTGATGATGCTAATATTTCTTTACAAATAATGCAATCAAAGTTTATATATTCAAAATATCACAATTGCAAATATTATTGTAATAGTATCTGCAATAATGAGATTCAGCACCTGATCGCATGGCTTGAAAACCTAAATAAAAGCCATTTACTTTTTTTTTCTCATTCACTAATTCATCTCTCTCTTACACCAAGCACTAAATATAAAACTTTCTTACTATGTCTAACATGTCAAACACATATTACACAATTATTGATTCTTCTGAGTCTTCTCCTGAAGGCTCCATGGTCTCTTCTCAAAATTCTCAGGTTGAAAAAAAGCAAAAGATTACTAATTCTTCCCCAGAATCTTCTAATAAAGTTACTGAAATCTCTATTCAAGATCCTAAAAACTATGTTAATTCCGATTATTCCAAAAAAAAGCAAAAGCATGAAATTGAGTATGAATATTCTGACGAATCTGATAATGACTTTAACCCTCTTTTCAACGAAGAAAGTTTGATAACTCGGGTTGAATCTTTGAATCATAAGTTGTTGCAATGGATTGTCCTTAATAAACATCCATTTTCAGTACTTGAAACAATCTCATTTTTAAGATTAATTTCCACTTTCGACCTGTATTATGAGATTCCAGACCATCAAAACCTCTCTTCTAATATAAACAAAAAATTTGATTCAGCGAAAGTAAAGGTTCAAAAAATTATAAAAGCTAATCAAAGCAAATTGACACTCGTCTTGAATACTTTGAATACATGTACAAACCAACATTTTCTCGGTATTGTAGCTCATTGGATTGATAAAGAATGGAAGTCAAAAAACCTTCTTCTCGATTTTGTTTCCTTGGATGATACCTATACTGAAATATATCTCAAAGGAAAAGTTTTTAAACTTGTCAAAGATATGAAAATAAAAGAACAAATAATTGGAGTCACTAGCAATAATACTATAAGTAATCAGACGTGTATTGATTACCTTAAAAAAGAGATAAATCCTGGACTTGAATATGCAAGTTGTGCTATGCATGCGATTAATCTCATGGCTGAAGCATGTCAAAAGAAATACTTTTATCAAATTCAAAAAGTTCGTCAATTTATTACCAAAGTAAAAACATTATCATTGTTTTTGGAAGAAATAAAAAAATGTTCTATTGGTATAGACCGTCTAACTCTCCATGTTAAAATCGATGACGACAATATAAAGTGGAATTTCACAGGGTGGAATTCCACTTATTTGATGCTTGAACGGTTTAGTCAAATCCAAAATTTTATTAATATCATTATACAACCGTATCCAAATATAAAAAAACATTTTTTAGAAAATAATAACCTGATAATTATCAAAGAGATGGTACAGCTTTTTAAGCCATTTCATGAGGCAACTTTGATCCTTTCCGACACTTCACAACTCTCTCATGGTTCTTTACGATTAATAATCCTAGGCCTCTCAGCGCATCTTAATAATTATCTTTTTGTTGGTGGTGTACACTATGAAGCAGCCTGAGAGATGAAAGTCAAGCTAGAGGAATATTGGGTTTATCTTTCAAAATTTTCTAAGATCCTAACTCTGATGGATCCATCATCCAAATTTGAAACATTTCATATAACCGATCGTCAATTAGCGATTAATAAATTAAATAATCTTTATTCGTATATGACGGATAACTCTGAAGAAAGCATTAAGGTAGAAAGCATTAAGGTTAAAAATCGGTTAGAAATATTTCATAAACTTGCACGAATAAATAAAATCAGAGAAATAGATGAATTGGAAGCCTATCTTTCGTTACACCGCGAGCCAGAGACAGATCCGTTGTTGTGGTGGAAGAGCCATGTCTCCTATTTTCTGACCATAGCTGGCATTGCAGCAGACTATTTGACCTTGCAAACAACTTGTATTTCTTGCAAGCATGTTTCTTCTACCGCAAAATATACTATTGACCATATCAGAAATAGTACTTCTGAAAAAACGGCTAAGGCTTTGTTCTGCTTAAAAAATTGGTTCGAAGCAGAAATAGTTGAATAGAAATAGATTAAATATAGATCTTTTTTCTTTTTAGATAAAGTTTATCGTTATCGTTATCTTTTTTGTACAACGTAAAATGTCATATGATTTTTTTGTAAACTAAACTTCAATCCACAGATTGAAGACATTTATGATTAGTAAAATAAAATTCTAACGTTGTCACACTATAAAGACACCTTTCATTAAGTATCTTGTCTTTATAGAATTAAAAAATATTAAATATTACGGGAGGAATTAAAAGCGAAGTAAAGTCAATTTTCATAGTAATTTAATATAGCATGAGACTATAAAATTTTACTATAAAAAATCTTAATTAGTGGATGAACACTATATCATATGCACTATGTTTGTAATTAGACCGATGATAGACACCCCAATGTCTTATGCTGTCCCGAACTGTATATTAATGATCGATTCAATTCATATAATACATCAACTAACGATTTGGATTATTGCTCTTCCTTAATAAAATATGATAATCTTAACGTATATTAATAAAACAATAATTGTTTAAACTTTTTTTTGATAATTATTGGTTTTATTTTTTTTTTATAAATAAAAAAAAAAGAAAAAAAATACAATCAATAAAAATTAAATAATTTTAACATGCTTTACATGCTTTGCATTTCTTCTGAAAGTAAAGGAATTACATAAAATGTTTGATAAAAATCGATTTTATATACTTTTTCAAACGAGTGTAAAAACAATTATTTTTTTTGATTTTTTTTTTTTTTTTGGTTTAAAAAAAAGAAAAGAAAAAACTCCAAAATATTTATAGGAAAAAATTTTGAAATTTAAAAAAAACTTATAATAAAAGTTATCGGATTAAATTGCTGTTTTTTGACCACAGCACTTTGAAAAGTTTAATGAAGAAGCGAAAAAGAGTACCTAAAATTGTTCACATGAAATTGCAATGACAAGCAAAAGCTTGGAAATTTGTAGAGCGGATGAGGAAAAATAATGAAAAAGATCAACAAAACCGATAAATAAATGAAAAGTTAAACAAAACGTCTATAGTACAAGTCTCATTTTTTTTTTTGTCTTTATGTTTTTTGAAGGGAAAGGAAAACTAGAGGAAGGAAAAAAAAAAAAAAAAAGGTACAAGAAAAAAAAAGCCCTGCTTCAACTAAAAAAAATTAAAAATATGAGAATATATTACAAAGGAAAAAGGGCTTCCTCTGTTAGTTCCCCTTCGTGTTAACCATGTAACCCAAGAAATATGTATATAATATATATATGTATAAGAAAGTTGTCCAGCTACCCAAGTTTAAGCTTTTTGTACAAATACTTAAAGCAAATTAAGCAATTCAACAAATACACATTAATTCGCCGGGGGAGAACATCTCAACCCTCAAGCGAGTTATAATAAATTTCGAACTCAAAAGGACGGACTCCAGCGTCCCATCACGGTCCAACCCAAGTTCGAACTTTCATCAAATATAAAGCTCTGACTTGCCATACTTTTTCTTTTTTCCATCCAGTATGCTATGTCCCTGAAAGTTTGAATTTGGCTTATCATCAAAAGTTAAACTTCTAGTTCTCTGTGATTTCCCTTCACCAGTCAACGCTGAAAAGCTTTGTCTACGATAAATATTTATAGGTCTTTTTTGAGGTGCTGATTCTTTCATATTCCCAGAAAAGGTCACATGATTTGAAGAAGTAGGAGACGAAACAATTGATCTGTTTTTACCATCATCAGTACAAGGAGAACTGTCTGGAGATGGGGATATTGGTGAAGGAGAAGTAGAACTTTCAGTTGAAGACGAATTTGCTGTAATATTTAAAGATTGGCCGGTCTTTTTAGAATCCACGGATTCTGATTCATTGGAATTAGTTCTTCTATGAAAATATGAAGGAGATGCGGACTTGGCACGTGGAGGAAAATTTTCTCCTTGAATTTTTCCAGGGCTCAAGCTATCCTTTTGTTCAACCGGTGAATGATTATTAATTTGTGATCTTGAGGTATTATTATTTCCATTTCTTCCAGAACCGAAATTTTGTTGTCCAAAATTACGTCCAAAAGTAGGAGGGCGATGCCGATCATATACATTCTTTCCAGTATTGAAATTATTGTCTCTATACCTTCCACCATCAGTGAAAGTGTAAGACCTTTCCCTTCTACCATTCGTATGATAATGTGGTGGAGAAGGTGTATCAAATGGATAAGGTGTATTAGGACTAACTGGAGAATTTCCACTGGTGAATGTATAAGAACGTTCTCTATTAAATGCTCTATTGCCTTGACGTGGAGAAATCGTTTGAGGAATAGGTAATAAACGAGAATCTTTATTATTATAACTAAAAGTATTAGCACGTTCACGGTTTCTAATTCCATCTCGACCTGAAGGAAATCTTGTATCCTGTGGAGAATATCGAGCATCTTGTGGTGAATATCTATAATTTTGGCTCGTAGTGGTATTAATATCTTTATCATCTCGTGAAGAATGGTTCGTGTTAGTTGGAGATTCTTTTGTAACATAACCATAACGGGCATTATTACCGCCCGTAGGAATAGGTTTTCTCGTTCCTTGAGTTGTTGCCAATTGTGTATCTTGCATATGAGCAATAGTTCTTTTAATAGTAGATGATGGTGGAGGAACAGTATGACCACTACCAGCAGCATCTCGAAGATTTGGAACGCTCCGTTTGAGGAATTTGGAAGCTAAAGAATTTGGACGAATATTAGGAATACTTCGTCTAGGACCTAGAGGAACATTTTCGTCTGTTTCATCCTCATATTGTGGAATATCAAATTTTTTATTTGGAGAAGCAACATCTTGAGATTGTATATTATTTGATGGAATAGCAATTGATAAAGGAGAAGGGATTGAAGGTCTTCTACTTTGTATATCTCGCAAATCACGGGTTCCTTTTATAGAATTGGCTCGAGTTCGTTCCAAATCGAAATAATCTTGGTTATTTTGATTTCCATCAGCACCATTACGAATAACTTGAGTCCTATGTTTAGACAATTTTTCTGTCATATAAATGTTCTCATCATTAACATGATTTATCCAACCATCAGAATCACCAACCAATCCACCATCAAAGCCTGAAAATTCTTGATCAGCATTGTCAATCCAAAAACCGTACTCATTAATCGGAGTTGAGGGAACAGAATTCATATCTTGGCTATCGAAATTATTATCATTCCAAGATTGACCATTTTTCCAAGCATTTTCATATTTTTGAACCTCTTGTTCCCATTGAGCATTTGAATCTTTAACAATGTTCCAAGTAGTTTTCATGGAAGGTCTTCGACTGTATGAAGACTTTCTGATATTTTCAGGACGTTTTCCACGTCGTTCATCTCGGCCATTAGGGTGATAACTATTATCAGTGTAACCAGGGTCACGGTAAGGTAACGAGAAAGAACGTGGGGATACAGTGCCGAATTTTTGGTATGGTTGAGTCACATTTGTATTAGGAGATATGGTTAAAGAATTTGCACGTTCTGGTGCACCAAAACAAGTCATATCATCCTTATTTTTAGTGCGCCATGAAAAATTCTTTCTTTTATAAAAAGGTGAAGGTGGAGGGGAAACATAAGGAATTTCATCATCGTAATCATTTCCACCACGTGGAGATTTTATTGTCAGCGGAGATTGTGACCTGATACTTCGTTGACGTGGAGAAAGAGGACGTTCACAAATTTCATCAAAAAATAAAGGTTCTCTAGTCACTTTTTCGGCTTCCATCCCGCTTCCAACCGTATCGCTATAAAATATAGAGAATTTAGCATATAATTATATAATTAAAATAAATAAATTTACAAAATGCATACGCTAGAAATTTTCGCAAGCGATTGTAATCCGGTTCTTCATCGTATTGTAAATTTCTTGCATATTGAAGATAAAGCATAAACCCTCTTGGAAATCCTTCATATAGTTCATCCAATGGAATTTCCTCTTTTATCTTTAACATCTTTGCCCACCCTTGACGGGAATTACGTGCGGTAACTCCGGCCCAAGGAAGATCACCTCGTAATAATTCTAGTAAAACATAACCTAGAGACTCCATATCGTCACGACGAGAATGCTCTATTTTGAATGTATTTAGAACATCAATGAATATATATAAATATATAATGTATGATAACAAGTAAGATAACTATGAATAAATTAACTTACGAAGCCCCCTATGAACGCCTAGAGAGGCGTAACGAGCAGTTCCAGTTTTATTCTTCGTCAATTGTTGATTCTTTTGGATATGCTTTCCAGTTTCATGATCTATATAGAACGCGGATAATCCTACATGTAGAAATATTTAAACATAAATGTCGATTAAAATTAACAACAAATTTATTTAGCATTGAAAAAAATATATTTACCGAAATCTACAATATTAATGTGGTGTTTTCTGCTGACCAAAAGTTTTAGATCCTTAATTTTTGTCTCGGATGCATCATCATCAGAGTCAAATGCGGCAAGTCGGCTTATTTGTAACGGGAAGTTCCTTTCTAGAAGAAAGTTATCGGGCTTAACGTCCCTGTACACAACACCTTGTTTATGTATGTATTCTAATATCGTTACCTAAAAGAGCAGGAAAAAAAAAAAAAAAAAGAACGTTAAAAGAATAAATCGCATAACAATAAATTTGTAAAAAATAAAAAATAAAAATTTAAGCATACCATTTGCTGAGCCACATCACTCACGAAATGTACAGGAAGTTTTGCATATGCTTTTCGGAGCAATCTCAGGTTGGGCCCAAACAAATCAATAATCATGGCATTATATATGCCTTCTGTTCCAAACCAATATACCTTTGGTATGAAACCTTACATAAAATGCATTTTAGTAAAAACTTCTCTGAACATAAAAAAAAAAAAAAAATTGAATAATATTAAACATACTCGCTCCTTTAAGTAGCTTGAGTACCTCAGCCTCATGCGGTAGTTGAGGATGAACGATGTCAATTACTTCTCGCTTTATCGCATATCGTTCATTGGTTGTCGTGTGCACGGCTTTAAATAAAAAAAGAATATTAATTATTAATAATAGTTAAAGATAAAACGGTTAGAATATGTATAAAGAAAAAGGCGTTTAATCGAAGACATAAAATCAAATAAAACCGAAAGTTAACAATGGAAATAAAATAAATTTATTGGAAAGGCTGGAATTTGTCCATATAATAAGTTGTATACTTTTCGAGAATGAAAGCGGACAGACATAAACACTAAAAAAAAAAGAGAAAAAAGTAGATACGAAGAAAGGTCGAGTTAAAATAGAATACATACCTCGAAAGACCTCACCGAAAGACCCCTCTCCGATTTTTTCTTCGACCAACCAATGTCCACCCACGACTACGTCGCCTCCCATTATTATGGACTTAATAATGAAAAAGTTGCGAGAGTGCGAAAGTATGCAAACCGCAAATAGGCGGAATTGGCCTCAAATTAAAATCTTTGAGAGTTCGACTGGAGAAAGTCAATCGAGCTTCAAAGTTAGCGTGATGATAGAGAAGGGAATGAAATCAAAACTAAGAAAAGGTTGGGTTTTCTTTGCTGATAAAAGAGGTTTTTATTTAGCCAGCGAACTAAAACTGAGGGTGAAGGGGAATGTTTGTGTGTGTAGTGAAAAGAAGCAACAACTCAAGCACACCGGAGAACTTGTGCTTTCGTTTGAGAATCAGCACAGCTTTTAAAAAGGCTTGAGCAAGCACAGCACACAACTGAGTCTACACTCTGTTTATTCTGTCGTCAGTGTTTTAAAAAAGAGGTGGGAAAAAATTGGGCAGAGCGAAAACGATAGAATGTATGCGGACAGGGGGTGACAATGTGACATTTGGTGATACGGTACGACGCAAGTAAAAGAAAAGAAAACAGCGGATATTTTAATAAAGATCATAGGATTATAGGGCGTGCGAAAAAAGAACCAAAAAGCAAATCCGGGGGACAATTTTACAATAATAAATAATCCACACCAATCAATAGAATTCGTGATTCTGTCCTAACAGACTTAAACAAATTAAGTATACGAAAACCTAATGCTCAACGCAGATCTTAAGCAATGAATTTTTTTTAATAACAAAAGAAATTTTAAATATATACGTATATATATATATATATATATATATATATATAATTATTATAATCACTTTGAAACAAGAGAATGTAAACTCTTGTCGACGATGATGCCTTTTATTAGAATGTATCACAACCATGTATGGAATATACGACAAGCCATCGAGAGACCAAAAACTGTAGCACAAGCAAGACATTTTTTTCCAAATATTTCCTTGAGTACCATGAAATTCAAATTTCAGATCTGAAAATACAACCATTTAAAAATGGTGAAATCACCTATCAAATGTAAAAATTTTCTGCGTTTGGTGACATTCATTACACTTCATAATAGTGGTTCAAAAAAGGAATTGCTTTGTCAAAAGAAAATTATAAATTTTCGTGACGTAAATTTGATGACGCGAGTCCTGTGTTGCCTGAATTGGTAACTTTCAAAACCACCTGGTAACACTTTCATTGACTTGAACACCACACACGATGTAAGGTGTAAATTGGATCGTCCTATAATAAAAACGTTTTTCTATAATTGTTTAAGATCTGACTTGATAATTTATATTTTAACGTTAAACTTCATATCTAAATAGATTTACCGCGCGCACACAGCTATCTTTCGAATTAATTATCATCACAAAGATTTCATAATCACGATGATTTTTAAGATCAAATCTATCTACCGGTACCATGTAATGTATGCAATGACCCATCCTGTTTCACACTTGTTGGAAAATTTTGCGTATATTGTCTTATTTTCACAACGAAGTTATCCGAAATCATGATTGGACGCTTATAAATAAACAAGTCTTTGCTAACGTTTTTCTCTTTTACCCGCTGCCACCCAATTATTACCTTTTTCATTATTATGTTGTGTCTTGGTTTTAGCCTTTTTCTGATATTTGGAACTTATGGATAGCAACAGAATGGCTTACTCATTTCATGCAAATACAAAATAAATATAACGTTTCCTAAACATCACACACTTGTAACTTAAATCCCTAATTTGGTAGAAAAAAAAGAAAATTAATTATGTCTGTGGAAAAATAAAATAAACAAACAAATTGCTCATGTTCTTTATGTCGATCCACACAATGTTTATCCGCGCGGTTATGTGGTAAAGAAAGAAACTGGTTGCATTTTTATAGAAATAATAATTTAACTTTTGATCCAATCAAACTTGTAATCATGCATTTATAAATTTCGAATTTTATGCAATAAAATGAATTAACACATACAATACAATAATTTTATTTTATATTGTTAAGAACTTTATTTTTTTTTTAAAAAAAAAAAGTATACAGTATATACAGTATTTATAAAACTTTTGGTTTTTTACACATAAATATATATGGTTATTATACAAGTTTACTAAAATGAATCTATGGTGCTAAACACTATAGATGCTACTATATTTTTTAAAAACGTACTAAATAATTAAAATAAGTAGAGTTTCTGGCACGCCAAAAAAATTTGACAGGCCACAAAGCATGTTTTTGCTAAAATTTGTATTATAGCATTCTTTATTATACTATAAAATATATTTTTTAAATTGTTTTCCAGGCAAATTTGCCTGGAATTTTGAAAAGTATTTACAATTTTTTAAATAAAATTAAAATTATTAATAATATGGGGTATATTTTATATAAACAATATTTTATTTGAAACGTATTTTATAAGCTTTATTATAAATTTTTTTTAATTTTACTAGAAATCTTGAGTAATAAAAATTTAAAGCTTTTGCTTTAAAAATTTTACTATAAAATTTTCTTTAAATTTTCTAAATTTTTATATATTTTTATTTTTAAAAAAATTTTTTTTGTTTCTCTTAATTTAACAATATTTTTTTTTTTTTATCTTTGATATTTAAAAAAAAAAAAAAAAAAAAAAAAAAAATTTTTTTGCTTTTAATACAAGTCTTAATTTTTACTAATAAATTATTAAAGGTATAAGGTATACCTGCCTATTTCCGGGGACTTTTTTTTTGCTACATATAAAAATTTTATTTAAATCTAAGGTAAAAAGGGGTATTATGACGCAGTACCAATTATGACGCACACGTGATATCATGTGATCCAGTAATCAGAATCGGATGATTTTACTACCATTCGATTCGCATCATCGAGA
>CAJVPU010002091.1:0-11274 GCA_910591775.1 Dentiscutata heterogama | reverse complement strand
CACATAATTAGCTTATCTTTCTTTTTATTTTTTCTTTATTGTTATTCGTTTATTTTTATTCTGGGCTTAGTTTGAATTCGGGGAAATGATTGCTTGATTGCATGTGGATTTGCAGATTAATTCGCTAACCAAATTGGACGCAGTAGCAGAGATCTCTGTGTAATTTAGGCGGGATATCAGCGGTACCTGTACAGATTTTAGGCTAATTTGGAAAAGAGCGCGAAAGGTGTGTGATTAGTAACGATGCCTGTATATTATGAAGTGAAATATGTGTATAACAGGGTGATTCGCTCCATTACCATCATGTATAAAATAACATTCGAATTGTTCAATAAAGCCTAGAATCGTTTGAGTCTAATTAGCTTATAGGATGTAGGCTGTGTTGGCCGAAGAGAACCCCTGAGTAATTAGAGATGATGTCCGTAATACTTGTTGTTATACTGATTATAGTTTGTGTTATCGCCCTAAAGGTATTTGTCGAAAACGAAATCACTATAAAATTTATTTAAGCTTCTGTCTCGAATCCTATTATTATTCCCTTTGATTTATGTCACGTGACCGTAACTTCAACGTTCTGATTCTTCGTTATACCTATAGACTATAGGAACTAAATCAGTATTTTATTTGCCCTCCGGATCCTATAGTTTTAGTCTGCAAATTTGATCAAATTGTTTTGACAGTACATACGTAAGCCTATGTAACATTATTATCGACCGGACTTGCAAAAAACTTTTAGTCAAAATGACCTTTACCTACTTTTAATAATTCCTTGATTCTCACGTGTCCATCTCATAAGTGTTTATTTAAATCAAAATTTTAAAGTTATTAATCGGATTTAAATCTTTATAAGGAAATCAGCAGTTTTGTAATATTATATCTGCTGCGATTCAAATTCTAATACCTGACTAAATGACATATTTCAATTCAGCGGATTGTTGAAATTGACCTTTATTTAAATCCTCTAAAGTTCAATTTTATGAATTTGTTACATAATATAATACTAAAATACTAGTATCAGAATTTAAAAATAATAATGCAAAAAGAAAACTGGGTTCTCTTGGTATTCTTGAAATATCAATTTTTATAATAATATTTTTAGTATGATAGTACGTAACAGATTCGTAAAAATTGATATTGTAAATTTAGGGGATTTAAATAAGTCAAATCTGCCAAATTGTATGATTTGGTTATATAATTAATACATGTTAATTTGAGGGGCAAAATTCGCACTATTAGTTAAGTTTTGCAGACAATTTTCCTGTAAAAGTCTATCGCTTAAAGGCTAATGTATAAATATCGAGGATACATATTATCATTATTATTGATGTGCTTCTTTAAACTGTACATTTTTTGAATAAACAAGACATTCCCACGCAAAGCTTTACAGATGATCTAAAATCTCGAGATATATCACATACGTACGTATTAATTATTATTATGTTTATGTAAGTTACAATATTATTTAGTGCCCATTGTTTCATTTATTTTTTTTTCTGAAAAAGCCACACCAATACATATTTCCTATTATGGACATGCATTATCTCTTTGTTACGTTATTTAAATGGAAATAAGTGAAAGAATTTTTTTTTTGGATACTGCATAGGGGGGCATCCAGGGCCACTGGACGTTGATAGTAAAAAAAATAGCTAGCAAAAATAGTTAGTGAAATTAGTAACAAAATAACGATAAACTTGGATAATCCGTGATAATCGTGACAAAAATTTTTTTTCAGTTAGAAACCTTCTGAAAAATACAACTATATTTATATTCTATTTATCTGTATTACCTTTGTTAAATCATGCTTATTAAAATATAAAAAATTTAGGGACTTGCTATTTCCACCCTATTTTTGCTAATGCCACCCTATCCGGGCTTCCGAACCTTCCGGCCCGGTCTTGCGACAATGTTACGCAAATAGAGATCACTTGACATGTTCATTTTGCAGTTTCGCCATAGTTCAAGGTTAGGGTAGAGTGTCCAGGATTGTGATGCAACATATTACGCGCATATAATTTACAATTTTATTATATGAAATCGCATAATCTGCTTACTTTAGAAAAGCCACCGACACAGCAACACGTGACTTATCGCCTTATTGACATCTCCCCAACATAGCGGGCTTTCATAGTGATTGGCAATTTTTGTAGATCATCTCGTGATATTATAAAAATTTTATTGGTTGATCGAAAATTATTATTAAAATATCGAATCACGAATAAAAAAAAATACGTGCGTAAAAAATAATTATATCCGTGATTCAGTTAATAATACGTAGCAGAAGTCTTTACCATGAAATATCGATAATTTAAACCTAAACTTATAATCTTATCACAAATAAAACTAGATAAAACTAGACAAAATTAATAAACTAAAATTTTATTAAAAAACTTTAACATATTGCAAAACAAAAAAGAAAAGAAGCAAAAAATAAAAAATACAAAAATAAATAGTTAAACCTTTTCTATAATATTAATAAATAATAAAAAAAAACCCCAAAATCTTATAATACTTGCTATACTGTAATATCAAAATAATTAATTCTGTTTAATAATTGTTACAAGGTTATAGTATTACTAGTGCTTGCCACAATTAAATAATTATTTGATAGTCAAATACTTAGTAAATATTTGATGATTCTTAAATTAGGCACAAAAGTGCATATGTAGCTAGTTGTATTTTCATTATAATTATAATAAGTTTCAAATACTTAATAAAACAGTTCTCAGCCAAAGAGATCACCTTAATAGTGAAAATATATATATATATTTGATGATTACTAATTTTCAAATCAAGTAATACATAATCTCAATCTAATAAGCTTTGTATATTAATATTAATATATACTTGTATTTGTGATCCTTATGGTAAGAATAAATTTTCTAGATTCTCAGATTTAAACTTTTTATATTACATTAGTTACAAACAAAGATATAAATAAACTTTACAAAAATAAGAGCTTAGAACATTTTTATTATAGAATACTAGATCCAATATTCAAATATTAAGTTTAAAATCTTATAAAACACTAGATCCAATATTCAAATATTAAGCTTAGAACATTATAAAACACTAGATCTGACATTTGAATATTGAGCTTAGATTTTAGAACACTAGATCTGACATTCAAATATTCTTAGTTAGTAATAATATTTTATATTTTGTTTTGTTCTGTTTATTATTTCTAACTTTTTTTTATTCTTTTTTTATAAGAATAGTTTAGGTTCTTTGTTGAATAAGTATAGGTTTCTTAAAATACTTCAATTTCAAAACTTTGTAAATATATCTTTGGCTTTTTATTAATTGGTGATACTTGATACTAGAACAGTATAGCAATTTACTTTTTTTTTGTTGAAATATTTGAATTCTTTTGTTGTTATACTATTTAAATTACAAGATTTTTTTGCTTTAACTTTTGCTTTTTTTTTCTTATTTCTTGACAGTTTCAAATACTACAAGCTATTTTTTCTTTTGGTTCTTGGTTGAATAAGTGGGCTTCTTAGAATACTTTAGTCTTAAAACTTTTTAAATGCTCTTTATTAGTTGATAATATTAAGAAATATAGTAATTTTATCTTTTTTTTTGTATTCTTTTGTTGGTATACTATTTGAATTACAAGGTTCTTTCTGCTTTAACTTTTACTTTTTTTTTCTTATTTCTTAATAGTTTTAGATACTATAGACCAGTGATGTACACAGACACTGTCTGTAAAATATTGCTTGAATATAGATATTTTTGAACATTGTCCAATGTTCATGTCTACTACATATCCAAAAACATAAATTGTTACTAGATATTGTCTATACAAAATATGACAGACACAGATGTCTAGTGGATATTATCTGCCAACAATGTTCAATATCCAATATTTAAGCATTTAATTGGATAAATATTTCAGTTTTGAAATACACACCCAATTAAATACTTGGATATTAAATATTTTTTAGTAGATATTGACTTATTTCGATCTATTTTTATAATATATATAGTAAAGACTTTCTTTTATTTTTTGAATTTTTTTTTTATACTCTTAAAATTAACACTAGGCAATTAGCTAAATGGTATGAGCAAGAATTTATTTTTTTTTATTTTATTTTTTAAGTCTTGCTGGTATAAATGTAAAATCAAACTGGATAGCACTTGTGTAAGTTTTTAGGCCCTTCTACTTTTTTTGTGTTATTTACTAATATCATATTCAATTTTTTTTTCTTTAGATTTTGCTAAAAAATGAAATTAAACCAGATAACACTTGGGTAAGTTTCTAAGTTCTATTATTTTCTTAAATTTTACTAGAACAAATATAAAATCAGATCAGGTGGCACTAGATAAGTTTGTAGACTTTACTTTTTTTTGTATTATTCATTAATATTGTATTTACTTCTTTTATATTATTCACTAACATTGTATTCACTTTTTTTCTTCTTTAGATTTGCTAAAACTAATGTGAAATTAGACTAGCAGTACTTGAGTAAGTTTCTAGATTCTATAGGTTTCACTGAAATGAATATGAAATAGACCTGTAATATTTGAATAAGTTTTTAGATTCTACTTTTTTTTTGTATTATTTACTAATATTGTATTTACTTCTTTTTTTAGTTTCACCAAATGAATATGATTTAGATTAGGCAGCATTTGAAAGATTCTTTTTTTTTTTAGTTTCACTAGATAAATGTAAATCAGATTATAAAATACTTGAGAAGTCTTATTTTTTTGTTGTATACTATTATATTTACTTCTTTTTTTTTCAGGTTTTATTAGAACAAATATATAAACATACTAGGCAGCACCTGTGTAAGTTTTTGAGAACTATTTTTTTTTTCTTTTATATTATTTACTAATATATTTACTTTTACTAGAACTAATATAAAATTAGACTAAGTGATACTTGGATTTTTTTCACCTTTTTTTTGATTTGTTATTCACTAACATTATATTTTCTTCTTTCTTTAAATTTTACCAAGATGTGAAATTAGTGCTAAAACATTAAAGTTTTTTTTGATTAGGTTTACTAAAGCACTGAAATCTAAAACTACTATATTATAATAATATTATATTACAGATATTTTTATAATTTCTAGAATCTTGATAAAAAATTAGCTGAATGATTTCTCAGCCAATTTGATTAAATTTGTGATTTTGGCATAATATAATCAATAAAGTTTATAGATGTTCTCATAAATTTTGAGACATCTAATAAAAAGTTGATTAAATGATTGTTTAGCTAATTCAAATGATTACATAATAATATACATATCTTGCTAATAACAAATATTACTATTTTATTTTTGCACTTCAGATAAGTTAGATTAAATATTAGATATTGTTCTTGTCTACATGACATCACTGCACTTTAATATATATGTATTGTACAAAATATGATACATATATTCAAGTATTTGATTAGTTGATTTGCAGACAATATCCACTGAACATTGTTATCTTTGGACATAGACATGGATGTTTGGTCTAGTTTGGTCTATATCTATATCTGTATCCACTAACAACATGTCTAAAGACTATTTTTTTTTTTTAGTTCTTGGTTGAATAAGTATAGGCTTCTTAGAACACTTTAACCTCAAAACTTTGTAAATACTTTTTGTTGATTAGTTATACTAAAATCTCTCTTTTTGTATTTTTTTGTTGGTATGCTATTTGAATTATATCAGTAAAATATATAAACATAAGTTATTATAATTTGAAATATTGCACAATAATTACACTAAGCTCCTAATCAAGAAGACAAATAGTTATACACAAGAAATCTTTAGAAAATTTAGATCATTGTACTTAAAAACCAGAAAGATTCCAAATGGATAGAAATACAGCCAGATTTATCTAATTCCAAAATCAACTGAATAGAATTGTACTCTAAATACTTTTAGGCCAATTGCATTTTTAGAAACCTTTCACAAATATGTAACAAAAGTTTTGGCAATACGCCTCTCAGAAATTTTAACAAAAAACTCAATTTTAAAAGAACCAAATTATGCGGGCATATTTAGAAACTCAACAGCAAAGCCAATATATATACTAAACAGTATTATAGAAGATGCAAATGAACAAAAAAAAGAACTATAGCTTTTGTTTTAAGATATGCAAAAAGCATTTAACACAGTTTATCTTCAAATGCTTAAAAAGGCTCTATCATAAATCAAAATTCCAAAGATCACAATTAGTTTTATTATAAATTTATTTAAAGAAAGAAAAACTAAAATTTTAATAGCAGTAGGTCCAACAGAAAATATTATAGTATCAGACAGTATCAAGTAAGGAGAAGTTTTATCACTACTTATATGGAGAATATTCTATGATCTGCTTTTATATAGGATACAAAATAACAAATGTTTAGAGTATACAGTTTCTTTAAAAAAGCTACTCAATTTATGCAATAATAAATTCAAAGAGACAAAGTATTATCAAGCAGCTATAGCATATACAGGTAACACAACATAGATAGCAAACAGTAAAGCCTAACTAGAAAGAGTTCTCAAATTTGCAGAAGAGTTTTATATAATAAATGATATAAGAGTAAACACAAAAAAGTCAAAGCTAATAATACTCAACTTAGCAAAAAAAGCAGATAATATGATATACTATTAGCAAATAAAAAAGTGGAAGTAGCAAAAGACAATTTGTTGACAAGATTCCTGAGTATATGGCTAAGCAGAAAAGCAAACTCCATGTTAGTTAAAAACAAAGCTAAACAACTAGTTTAACTAACTATCAAGATAATCAAAAACAAAAAGCTCTCATTAAGCCAGTTAATTTATCTTAACAATATGTATTTAGTTCCTAAGCTATGTTATATATTGCAATTATCAAACCTCTCTAAAAACACTCTAGATTCGATACATCAACCAATGATAAGGCTAATCAAAAACAAGATCGAGTTACTATATACAACAAGTAACTTCTTATTATTATATAAAAACTTAGAAGACTGCAAATTTCTATGGCAGGAACTTCCAACATAACAAATAACAGACCTGTATTGTAGATTAAATAGCTCTGACCAAGATAGCCAACTTGCAAAAATACATATTAAACAAGGATTACTCATAGCAAATATTATTAACAATAATTGCCAATTCAAGGCAGATCTAAGCCTAAACACAATTTGGAAAAACAACATAACCTGTTTGATTCTATATAAAGCAAAAACATTCAATATGAGTATCAAACCTGTATCTGATCAATGGCTTTTTCAAGAAACAAGTTCACTAATTAAAAAAGCTATAGACACACCTATTTTTCTAAAAGCAACAAGAAATATTTATAATATGGGCATTATTTTTCATGATCAACTTTTAGACAAAGAAGAAAAAAATCTTTTAATGTGGCAATTGCTAAAAGCAGCAAAAAGTAAATCTAAAACAGAAAAAAAAGCAAAGTAGTTTACTTTTTTAGAAAATACTTTACTACAGAACCCGGAGAGTAGAGAAATTAAAAAGATCTACTTAACACCAGGCCCTAACAATCTCACACCTTCAATATCATTCATATCAATTTTATCAGATAAAAGGAAAAAAGAATGGATTCTAAAAGATAAAGAAAATGATGAATTAGAGACAAGAAAGATTATTAAAAAAAATAATCATAGAATTCTTACAGAATGTTGGATATATAAAGAAAATAACATATTATCAGGCTATTTAGAAATAGAAAAACTGAATAAAGTACAATCAACAAAGCAGGAAGAGGGTTATAGTTGGATTAGCTAAAAAAAAGTACGGATGTAATTTCAAAACTAATACAAAGAAAAAACCAAAAATATATTTCCAAATACATAGACATTCTGCCAAGCAAAACCAGTGAACTTAAAGTATTCAAATCTAGTAAAAAAAAAACAATACTCTATGGTCTGCAGTGATTAAGCAATTAGACAAGCAGCTAATAATAGACCAGAATTTTGATATGATTTTGATGAGTTGTTTAGAAAATAGTTTAAATTTTAATACAAATAGTAGGAAAAATAGTTTTTGAGTTTATACTGATAGTTCATTAATACATGAAAGAGATAGATATAGTATAAATATTAAATGTGTACAAGTAAATAAAAGGCAGGTAAATCTACTATGAGAGAGTTGTACAAAATTAAAAAATTAGCTATTATTAACAAAGCCCGAGCATATCGCAATCTGGCTAGCTCTTTTTACTATTCCAACAAGTTGTAATATTTGCATTTTCTTAGACAGTATAGTGGCAATTGCTAGTATCAAAAAGATTAAAGATTAGTAAAGATTTAACAAAATTTATAAAGAAAAAAACCAGGATATCTTAATCAAAATTGCTGATTTTCTCAAAGCAAAGAAAATTAATCTGGAGCTCAAAAAAATTAAAAGTCATAGCAATAACAAATGGAATGACAAAGTGAATCTAATAGCAAAAAAAGCTATTTTACTAGTTTATGCAGCAAATATTTATACAGACTATAATATTAGAATTACTTTTTCTCTTTTTTAAAATAATCACAAAGTCAAAAAATCAACTAGACCATCCTTAAAGAAGATTTTTGAAACTTGAAATAATACAAACTAGAGACTAACAGAGACAATCCTCACTCTAGAACCTAAAATAGCCAATCCAAATTTGACTAATATACATACTTGAAAAAGATTAAAAAATTAAAGGGAGTAAGATGTAACATATTACAAAAGAGTAAAAAACTTGCAATATAACTCAAGTGTTTTTTGGAAAACTTACCAGTACTCAAAACTTTGGTAACAAGAAGACCAGATATCTACACATTTAGCAACTATATAGCCTATAACAATGAGATAACAGAAACACAAGATTATTTAGCTGAATATACTTATTATAAAGTAATATGACAAAATATAGAAGGTCTAGTAATTAATCTAGCCTAGTTCAAATTCATGAAAGAAGAAAAATATCATTGCCCAAAAAACACTCTGCATAAAATTCTTACCAGATACTTAGAAACTGTCAAATCAGAAAAGAGAAAGTTATGGATCAAGAGCCTAACTACTGCAGAACCTTTCAATAAAATCAAGAACCTTCTGAACTTAACGAAATCAATCTTATGTATAGTGGAACTTACAATGCATATAATTTGGAATAGGCTTTATAATTTTATATAGAAAGACAGATGCAACAAAGTTACAGAATTGAAAAAAGACAAATATAAGAAAGACAGATAAAAGAAAAAAGAAAAAAAGATTAACAAATTTAAAAAAACTCTCACCTAGCAACCTGAAAAACAAAGAGATAAAAAGAGAAAAGAAGAAGGAAAAAAGTAACAAGAATAGAAAAAAAGAAAGAAACAAGATGTTATCAAAAGAGAAAAAGACATGAAAATCATGGGCTATGCCATCTTGAATTGAATACAAAAGAGTGAAAACCCCTTTTAGACAAGTTCATAAAAAGACTTTTTAGTTTATCTGTAAGCCAATCTGATAGGTTGCATCTGGGTACTATAATTAAGTAACTAAGTAAAGTCAGGCTCTAATTTAATCTTAGAAATAAAAATATATAAATCTAAATATACTTAAAACTAAGAGGTCAAGCCATGGCAAGACCTGTCAAAAAAAAATAATAATTACACTAAGCTGAATATTTCAAAATAAATTATAGAATATTATTTGAAATATTACAAAATATATTTTGAACTATAATGCAAGTTAATTTGAAATAATTTAAAATGTTTCAAAATATTTTGAAAGATTCTGCAATAATTTAAGTTAAATTTTGAAATATATTTCATAATATTTTAAAATTTATTTTGTAATATTTTGATATAGATTATATAAAATTATGAAAAACAAAGTATAATAAAAAATTAAAATAGTTTGAATAAATTCAAATCTATTTAATTTAATCTAGATATACTTAATATCAAGACAACAAATATTTATAAACTTATTTGATTGTATAAATAAAAATTAAAGTGAAATAATCAAAATTATTGTAAAATATTTTGGCAAAAGAATAACAAATTAAATTAAAAAATTATATAATAAATTGCAATATATTTAAAATACATAAAATTAAGTTAGATTAGATAAATTCAAATTAATTTAAATTAAATTAAAATTATTAACATTTATTCGAAGATTTTATTATTTTATTTTATTTAAAATTTTAAAAATTATATATAAAAAAAGCCAAATTATAGATAATCATATATAAAGAAATATATAAAAAATAAAAGATAAAAAGTGTAGTATTATTTAATTAAAAAATAAAAACAAAAAACTTTTACTTATCATTATCTATATCTTTCTTATTATTATCTGAAATCTTCTTATTATCTTTATTATTCAAGATTAAAGAATCATTATCTTTAGGTTTATTTTTATCTACTTCTGGTTCTTCTTCTTGGCCTTCTATATTTTTATTCAAATAAACTTGAACAACTTTAGATTAAAAATAATTATATTAAGCTAATTTGAACTAATTCAATTTCATTAAATTTTATATACTTATCAATCTTTGGCTTTTTATGAGTTTAAACCAATTTATTAAAATTAAATTAAATTAAAAAAATAAAATAGGGTTTGGGCTCTATAGCTTAATTGTTAAGTTGCCAAACCCCCATGGAAATTAGATCAAGGTCTATAGTTCAAGTCAGGCTGAAGGCAAAAAAAACTCTATAACCTACAGGTGAGGAGCCAAAATCGAATACAGAGCCTCATGGAAGTCAAAGTAAGTACAGATTTGATAGGAAATTCCTGGAAGGAGATCTAACTATAGAGAGTTGGCATCATGTTTGGCAAGTGGCATCATAGAAGGTCTGGACAATAGGTTGCACATGTTAATTTGTAGAGATCAAAACTATAGAGAGTTGGCATTATGTTTGGCAAGTGGCATCATAGAAGGTTTAGGACAAATAGGTTGCACGTGTAAATCCTTGAGGCACTTAGGTAATACCAACAACCCAGGTGGTCTGGGATCTTGTTTGGGAGAGTAATACTAATGTTTTAAACTAGAAATAACAAGTGAAGCGGTGGATATAGTGACAAATCTGCATGGTAGCACCAACAATCCAGGGTCTGAAATCTTGTCATATGGGCAGATTTTCAGAATTCAAATATGTCATATTAATTTGAATGTGATGTGCATGATATCTAAAAATAGGCTAATCAATAAAATTATATAAACAAAGTCACGAGGATCTGCATGACCAATCAGATCAATTAAAAACTTTAATACACAAGTAATATTATTAATGTCTATGAGGCGACACATTACTACTACTATATACTTTGATTTCACTCATATTTATTTATTATTTAAACATATTAATTACAACATCAC
>CAJVPU010002090.1:0-11274 GCA_910591775.1 Dentiscutata heterogama | reverse complement strand
AATCACTCAAAAACCTCTTTGTTAAGTCCCACTTGGATGCTATAAACCCTTAAAGCTGTAAAGTTATAGTCCTCATAATATAATCAGCAGTCTCCTGAAGTTCTGGAAGAGGTGAATTTCCAGGTTGACAATATATATAAACCTTTCTCTAAATTTTAAATATATATTCTTTAGCATTTAATAACTTTTAGTTTAAAGCCAAAGTTTTTAATCTCTAGTAATTTGAAGTTAATCTTTTATTAAAGTTAGACAATTCTTTACTATATTCTTTAAATCAAATAACTAATTTACTCTATATAACAATATAATTGGTTAGAATAATCTTTTAAAATTAAAGGAGGTTTTACTAAGTAAAGATTTCTTCTAGCTTTAAAAAAAGTTGCTGAGGAGGTTCTTCTGATTCTAATAGTAGCTAAATCATTAAAATTGGCTTAGCAGATCTCAAGATACTTGGAATCAAAAATATAAAAGAACTTTTTTATAATTAGTTAATTTTATTCAATTAAATTTATATAGTTTAGAGTACTTTTACCCTTTAATATAAAAAATTTTTTTTAAATAAAAAGTAACTGCTATTTATAATACTACAGAAAACTCTTTACAAATGAAGCTTTAAGTATTTTATATATCTCTGAGATTTACTCCATCTATGTATAACTTACTTAGAGATGGTTTTTAAGCCAGAAAAATGTTAATATATAATAAGTATACACATTAAAGCTTCTAATTAACATATACAAACATAGCTAGCTTAAGAAAATATTTAAAAGTAATATTTAGTAACTTTATAAATATTAAATTAAAATAGATCACAGCACTTAAAATATAAAGAAACATTTAGTAAATAGTTTTATATTTCAGAAATCTTGAAATTAATAAGTTTAGATTTGAGGTTTTTTTAGTATTATTTAAAAATACAAAAAAAGCTTATTGTTTTTTTTGTATTTTTTTAACGATTCAGCAATCTTGCCTCAACTTTATTAGAACAATTAATATTCTGAGAAATATAGATTTTCCTCCATAAAATTTCTTTCTGCAATTAAAAAAAAAATATATCAACAAAAGGTTTTTGCTGGCTCATCAAGACTACCTATTTTTTTTTAAAAACTTTTTCTACCTAGGTCCAGGCAGAATAGTTTATCTCTTACTTCTATATAAGAGAAAAATAAATACTATATTTATGAAAGAAAAAAAAAATATTTAGAAAGAGAAAAAAAAAAAAAAAAAACATATAAAAGAAGAGAAAAAAATATGTTCTAAAAGTAATTAGTGCTCGGCAAAATCAAACAAAAACTCAATTATCGAGTTTTTGAATCTATCAATTTGTAGTATTGTGCTTCAATTATAAAATCTATTTTTACTCTAATCTAACTTTAAACTTCATGATAGTTACCATAAAGACTAAAGTAAGTTCGGGTTTCTATTAGATTTATATATATACTAAAAAATAAAATTTGTATTTAATTCCCAATATTGTAAATTGATAGATTCAAAAACTCGATAATCGAGTTTTTGTTTGATTTTGCCAAGCACTAAAAGTAATTCTAACATAAATAGACAAAGATGAAAAAAGCAAAAAAAAAAAGAATAAGGTAGCCTTGATGAGCACACTTTGTAGAAAACAAAAAAAAATACATATAATGAAAAAAGAAAAAAATAAAAAAAAAGAAAAGAAAAGAAATATGCAGTATGTAGTTCAGCTATCATAGCCTAGTAAAAATTATATAGTACTGAGTATCAAAGTTTCTATGTCATCCAAAACTAATATACTATATATAATCAATATACATATTGTTTATTCCAAACATGTGTAGAAAAGAATATGTAACTTCTAGTTTCTGATTTGGTTTGTGTAAACACTGTCAATCACTTGTAAGGGGCAAACCAATTTGCTCACTTTTTGTCAGAAAAACCTTAAGATAAAAAAGAGAGTAGGAGGTAGCCAACTTGAAGAAGATGATAAAAGTTACGCTATACAGAATAATATATTTAACTAAATAGCTACTTCTGCCAAGGCTTCCATAGTACTTAACAAAGCTCCAGAGCTTGTTTACTACTTCTTCGCTTGGTAGTACCAGAGTCTTTTGCCAAGGAACTTTTCTTACAAGAAAGACTCTTTTTAACTCTATTTCAGTTATGCCAATATGTAGTGAATAGCCACTAATCCTAGCTGCTACTAGTAAAGTTTTGTAGTATTTAAACATAATAACTGTATAGTTTTTATAAATTAGGCTTTTTGGAAAAGTTAGTGCGAGGGATTGTTAGGAAGAGTTGAAAAAAAGCTTATTGTTATGTTTATTTTTTTTTTAATAAATAGGTTCTGCTTTATTTATTCATATACAGTTTATATTTAAGAATAGCTTTATTATGTATTATAAAGAATTATAATACAGTATAACCTGTTAAAACTAATGTGTATGGTGGACCAAATTTGTATCAGTTTTGACAGGTTATCAGGTTTGAAGAGTAAAATTATTATATTTAATTAAGAGATAGTAGATCAATTTTTTATCAGTTTTGACAGATTATTAGTTTTGGCAATATCAATTTTGACAGGTTATAATGTATTTCTATTGTTTGATATTTAATATTTGATGAAAAAATTATAAATGATAGATAAAAATTTTAATTTTTCTGTTTAAATTAAATTTTATTAAATCATCTTATTCTATTTCTAATACATTAAGTTGTTATTTTATTATATATATAATAAATTCAAGTTATATATATAGTATATATATTAATATAAAATCATATTATATCAGTTATAAAAATAAAAAAAATTGATTGGCCAGTTAGCATATGATTTGCAAAGTGACCAATCAAAATATGATATTCAATTTATATGATTAACTAATCATGAAAAAGTCTTCCTATATAGATCAAAAAAAAGAACATAAAGATCTACAAATTCACTATTATATGAAGTATTTACTTCGTGTAATAGTAAATTTGTAAATTCTTATATTTTTTTTTTGATCCCAAATATCTTGAGATTCACCAAGCCAATTTTAATATTTTAATCACTATTAGAATCAGAAGAACCTTCTCTGCAACTTTTTCTAAAGCTGAAAAATCTTTACTTAGTAAAACCTTCTTTAATTTTAAAAGATTATTTTAACCAATCATATTGTTATATAGGGTGAGTCAGTTATTTGACTTAAAGAATATAGTAAAGAATTGTTTAATTTTAATGGAAGATTAACTTCAAACTACCAGAAATTAAAAACTTTGGCTTTAAACTAAAAATTATTAAATGCTAAAGAATATATATTTAAAATTTAGAGTAAGGTTTATATGTATATTTTTACAAAAATTAAATTTAAATAATTTTTTTATATAAATTTATATATTAAATTGAGGTGAGTTAACTCATTTAATTTATAAGTAATAGCAATACAAACTCTTATATATAGACATGTCCTATAACTGATAAGTGATATTTTTTTTTAATTTGCTCTGGATTTACAACAGCACCTGTTTTCCTAGTTAGGCCACTCCAAATTGATTCTTTGTTTAATATAACATAAATATTTTTACAAGAGAGGGGGGAGGGGGACGGGTAAAAATAAACAACAACCCTAAAAAAGCAGCAATTCTATTGGCTGAACAAAATGTAAAAATTTTCAAAAGCTAATACTGCAATTTGATTGGCTAAATAGTGTTTATTTTATGTCTAAAATTTTAAAAAATAGAGGGGTTTATGTTAAACATAGAATCAAATTGGTATAGCCTTATACTAGCAAACGAATTATACTAAATTATGCTAGCGGGGACTGTGAGAAATGCACCAATCAGATGATCTACACGAATCAAATATCAATACTGCAATATTCTTAGAAGCTGATTGAAATTCTTAAATCGTTTATTCTGAAATATTTCAGAGTCAAATTACATTGGATTTTGTCACATGTGATATTTGAATACAGAAATACTTTATTTAAAAATATTATATATACAGTATATATATAGTTATAATACCTACTCACTACTTATTAATTGATTAATTCAGATTTTCACACTTAACTAACAGATAATGTAGTTTGTAAAAACTGAAAAATGAGAACACATGCGATTTATAAAAAAAGGACGAAGTAATGCAATTCGTTTATAAAAAATGAAATACATGAACTACTGTGGTTATATATCGATATCCTTTTCGTCTTCCCAGTAACCACGTGAATAGGAGAATCTACTGCTTAAATCTTTTGCATGTTGGGACTATTTAGAGGGTGATTATACAAAGGTAGATTGTTAAATTCGGAAAATTTTTATCAATACCAATTTTAAGATGTTAGAACATAAAAAAAACACTTTTTTTGGAACTCAAGGAAAATCGTGAGTTTTATCTGCTTAAACTTTCTATCTGTCATGACATTTCTAAACTTATATACGTTTTATCGACAGCCCCTGGTACAGGTATTTCAAAATTTTAAAACAACTCTTAACGCCAATTTATTTGTGCTGAAGTCTGTCCGCTTCATAGATTGGATGGCAAAAAATTTGATTGTTACATAGTTGGAGTCGCCGGCGGTAGTGGAAGTGGAAAAACTAGTGTCTCAGAGTACGTACCACTTTTCGTTCGTGTCTATTTTTCTCGAATTCCATAGATCTTATCACGAATTTAACCGAATTTATTTATAGGCGAATAATCGCGAACTTAAACGTACCATGGGTAGTAGTTTTAAGCATGGACTCTTATTATAAAGTTTTAACGCCCGAACAAAAGATCGAGGCTTTAAATAAGTATGTCTATAGATGCAATGGGGACACGACCAATTCTGATACGCGAATTATTATACTTATTTTTTTATTATTTCAAAAAGCAACTATAATTTTGATCATCCTAATGCCTTCGATTTTGATTTACTATTAGAAAATTTGAAAGATTTAAAAGAAGGGTATGAACTCATGATTTATTTATTATTTTATTTTTTTTTAAAAAAAAAATTTATTTATGTAGTTGCTCAAAAATAAAATAATTGTAAACAATTTTAGAAAGAGGGCTGAGGTTCCGATATATGACTTCGTGACACATTCTCGGTAAATATATAAAAGTTATTGAATCTAAGTTGTTTAATATTGTCATTCTTTACTTACTAAAAATGTTTAATCCGAAGACTACCTCAAACAAATACTTTATATGGTGCAAATGTCATTATATTTGAAGGCATTTTTGCACTCTATGATCGTAGGATTACAGATCTGATGGATTTGAAGGTCGTCAAGTATACACTATTTACAAATCACTATCCCTGCAATTCATTTGCAAAACATGATATTTGTATTAAAGCTTAATATTTCGTTATAGATTTTTGTGGATACTGATTCTGACATTCGGCTTGTTCGTCGATGTATTTTAGAATTCACTTTTGAAATTTTTTTTTTGATTTGATAATGCACAGTATTAAAAGAATTATATAAAAAAAACTATTCAGTGAAACGGGACATCGATCAGCGTGGCCGTGACATAAATGGTGTTATACAGGTATTACGTAAATATTAATTTGATTTGTTAATGGTGAATTATAAGTATGGTCATTTAAATATCTTTTGTGTATAGCAATATCTTAATTTCGTCAAGCCCGCTTTTGATCAGTATATACAGCCTACTGTGAAGAATGCAGATGTAGTACGTGCTACCTTTTTTTATTTCATTTTTAACTTTTTCAAAAAAAAAAAAATTTATAAATGCTGATAAATAAATTTTGAATTATGTAAAAAATGATCATACCAGATAATTCCTCGTGGTCTTGAGAATTTAGTGGCAATTGACTTAATTACTAAACATATTCAACGACAACTTAATGAACGTCGTTATAATTTTCGGTGGGAGCTCTTGAAAAAAATAGATTACAATGGAGAACTGCCAAAAAATGTAATAGTGCTCGACCAGACGCCTCAATTGAAGGTGTGTTTCATATATTGTTTGATATTGTTTACTTGTGATTTATAAATTGTTCTTAAATTCACATAATTTCATTTCATAGGGCATACATACAATTATGCGCGATCGTGACACGCAACGCGATGATTTCATTTTTTATTCAGAACGTCTTGCAACTTTAGTTATTGAACGGTAATATGGTACTTGTTTGTTTTTGAGCTGACAATTATGACATTTTAAAGGTTTTTTTTTTAATAATTTTAGTGGTCTAGCAGAAATTACTGTCAGAGATCATAAAGTCACAACCTCACTTGATATACCATACATGGGCAAAAAATGTGATGAACAGGTACTTTGCTTTACCTTATTGCTTATTTTTTGTTTATTATTTATGCGTATGCTTAAAATTGGTAATGAAATGTCTATTAGCTTTGTGGCGTTTCCATTCTTCGTGCTGGTGGAATAATGGAAGTTGGTCTCCGAAGAGTTGCTAAGGATGCATTTATTGGTAAAATTTTAATTCAAACCGATCCGACGACTGGTGAACCACTGGTATTATATAAATATATATGCTTTTTATTATCATTTTATTTTATTTTTTCTTATATTCATTGTTATTAAATAATGCTTACGTTTAAAGCTTCATTTTGCTAAACTTCCGAACAATATACACGATTGTTATGTTCTTCTTATGGTAATAAATATTAAAGAAAAAAAAACTGGTAATCGGATAATTAATTAATGATCTGAAATCAATTCTTTGTTAGGATGCTCAAATTGCGACTGGTGCAGCAGCGTTGATGGCTATTCGTATTCTACTAGATCATAATGTGCCCGAGGTATTTTTTTGAAAGTGATTTCGTTCTGGTCTGGCGCGTGTACATTTCACAAGTGATTCTTAATAATTGTTGAATAGGATCGAATTATTTTCCTGACACTTCTCGCAACTCGCTTAGGTAACTAAAATATTTATTTTTTATAATATAATTTTTAATACATATTTACATGTAAATTATTTAATTTCATTAATTTCTTCATAGGACTTCATGTAATTTCTAATGCATTTCCTTTGGTCAAAGTATGTACTTCAATGATCGACCCAAAAATAAACGAAGAAACTTTATTTATTGAACCAGGAGTGGGCAATTTTGGTGGTAATATATTGATTGCATTTACCTCAAGTGTTACAATTGAACGTGAGACTCCCAATTAACTATTTTCTACATTTAGATCGGTATTACGGAACATAATCATCTTTATTTGAATGATATTAACAAAAGAATTAATAACTAAATTTGTTCTTATTTAAAGGATAATTGACATTTATATTCATTTATTAATAATATGTGTAAACTTTTTAAACAACTAACAGAAAATTTATTTTTGATATCATCGTTTTTACTAGCTGATCATATATAGTGAACAAAAGAAAGAACCAAAATGTCCGTCTTGTGAACCGTAGACCATACTGTGTGATCGTATATTTCAATTATATTTTTTTAACTATATTAATAATATATATCGCTAGAACAGTAGAATATATCAGATATGTACGTACCTACGTATGCGTATTTGTATTAAATATACATATGCATTGTTTAAGGGAAATCCCTTATTTGATGATAGAGGTGTCAGCTGATATTTTGGAAGGGGCAAGATAATTTCATTAGACTAACATGATTGTCTCGAGAAATTGTATAATTCGGAATTTAGAATTTATAAATAAAAATTCTTTTTTTTTTTAAGACATTTTTAGTATATACTAGAGATGTTGATTTCACCAATTTCACAATAGCGGTGAAATTATTTCACCACTCTAATCTTATTTCACCAACATCCTTAATATATGAGTGCTGCACATAAGGCATTATACTATAAAATATTTTAAAGCTTTAATCAAAGTATAATGCCTGATGTGCCCTTTTCCCTTGGCGGCACTCATATACTGTACATATGGGGTTGAGTCGATAGAAACCAAGCAAATATTTTTTAACTTATTTTAAAACTTTAAACAAGAATAACTTAACAAAAACTTAACCAAATTTAATAAAAAAAATTTTTTAAATTAATTTTGCAAATTATTTATAGAATTTATTTAAAAAAATTTTTATTAAATTTGGTTAAGTTTTTATTAAATTAATATTATTTAAAATCAAAAAAAATTTTATTATAAAATATTTGCTTGATTTCTATTGACTCAACCCTATATCTTGAAATCATAGGCCATACAAATTAATCTTGATATAAAAAAGCGACGGACCAATAGTATAACTTTTTTTTATAAGTTTATTAATAACTTTCTATATATTAAGAGAATTTATTAGATTAGTTTAGGCTTTAATTTTCTTATATCGAAAATTGTACTGTAATTGGTTTTCATAACCCAATATTACATATATGAAATTCACAAAATTTTTTAAAGAAAGGTTTTCATGAATGAAGAAACAAACATGCTTGAAAACAAAATCACAGCGAAAGTAAAGGTACTAGCATGAGTCGTGGAGGCGGCACTTTTAGCTTGATTGGTAGCAGAATTACTGGCTTGCGGGGAAGTTGAACTACTACCATTGGTTGGGCTACTACCATTGGAAGATGAACTACCACCAGTGATTGTAACAACACCATACATACCATTTTCACAGCGTCCGGGAAAATCACAGATGAAAAAGATTTGACCACTATCCTGAGTAATTGTGTAATTAAATACATCCGGTTGAAATGTGCCATTTGATGGTGCAGGTGGTGTTGCGGTTGAAGTATAATTGAAGCCTCCGGCTAAAAAAAAAAAAAAAATTTTTATTACAAAAATTAAAATTTGTTTGTATAATTATATGAAATATTTCGAATTCCTGTTTCTACGCTATCAGTTCAGAGAGGTATACCGCCATGAATAATATATATAGAGGCTATATTGAAATTTTAGCTAAAAAAGGTTCTTTTTTTCTTTTTTTTTTTTTTTTACTAAGATAATATATTTGAAAAGTGGTTACTTCAATGATATGTTGTTAAAAGTGAATAAAATTGATATTGATAAATTTAGACATGTTATATTGTATTTGCTTATATGTAAAATAAGGTTAATTAGCTTTAATATAAATTTACTAAAGTTTATATCTTAGGGATTGGGCCCGGGTAGAAATTGTTGCTATATGATTATCCGAAATACATAATAAATTATCCGGATAACCCAGGTAATTTAATAATACCTGGGTAGGGATTTCTCAACGGGTCCAATCTCTAAGCCAAATAAACCTCTATATGTATTGTTCAGGGTCCTGATATACCCTATTCCTAATACTATCATTTATTGCAAATTATCTCATAATAAGCAGATTTTCGAATAAATAGTTCAACACTATTTTTTTAACTACGGATTAGCGAAAACTGAATGCAATTTTTTACCGTAGATATGAGATTAAAAAGAATGCGCTAATTCACGATAACTGTAGCTCATGAATTTCGGCTCAATGAACTACCTTTGCTTAGCAAATAAGTACAATGCTAGTTTAAAGACTTACGTGTTGTATTATTGCAGGAAGCCAAACCAAAAGGGCCATTAGATTGAACCACATCGCTCTGTGCACCAACGAATATAAAGCTAAGCTAAAAAACAAAAAACTATTGAATTGCTAGTTCTTGAAATAAATCATCAAAGAAAAAGGATTAATTTAATACTAACAATATCACCCTTACTCGCTGTAGAATTTTGAGGATCAAATGAAAATCCAGATTTGCCAACCAAGATTTGAACAACATTAGCATGGCTGTTGAAAACAAAGATGGAAATGACTAAAAAGATCGCTATTGTGCGGGACATTTTGATTATTTTGGAAAGGTATAAATGTATTTTTAAATTTACGAAATTGATGTGGAAAGGGTTGTAATTTTATACTAAATAAATATTTATTACGGAAGGCAAAATTGCATAGCCAGCAGAGAAAAAATTAAGTACTAAAGGAGTGTTATTTACGAAAATTACGGTTGAGCAAACTGGTTAAAATCGAATTTAACAGAGACAATTACATGAACATTAAATATGTGCATTGACACTTTCCTGAAATGGAATAATTATATCGAGTCTTCCAGAAAATAACTATTTTTGACATTTTTAAATTAATTTCACGTTTCAGAAATATCAAGTGAAACTATATTAAGATTTGAATTAATGTAGTATGAAGATCATATACTATATAAGAATAAACATTTCAGAAAGGCAAAATAACACTGGATCTTCATAATAAATTTTTTTTAGCAAAGATCTTTAAAATTAGGATCGCTTAAAGCCAAATATATCTTGAGATTTCCTGTTGCCTACGATCAATCAAAACTGTCAGGGATCTCTAGACTTAACCCTAACTTGACCCTAACCTTAACATTAATAATTTTTAATTAGCTTTGTTAACTCGCTACTGTGATTCCCAAATTGAGTAACTAAGCAAGGTCGATGATTTTCTTTTTTTGCTGATTTGAAGATCTAGGCTTAAATGCATGATCATGAAGATTTCATCATTAAAAATTCCGAATCGTGATCATTGGATGATTTGATAAGTTTAATGGTGCCTGTAAACTTATAGGTTCGGTCAATGATCGTTACAAAATTTTTATCATTGTTCTAGAATTAGAACAGTGTAATAAGGTTTATTGGACATTTTGAAGGAACAGACAAGACACGAGCATGGTCATCAGGAGGTTTCAGTATATTTATAGCAAAGCAAATTCTCGTAAAAACATAATTAAATTGGTTTTTTTTCTTATCAGTTTTTATACAGTTACCAGATAATAAACTACTGATAATAATTGTGTATTATATAATTTACTGGTAGTTAGGCGCGTCCCAATGTCTGTGCTTAAAATAGCTCGATACATTGTAAATTGGTCGCGCAACCAAAATTCAGCAGATCGACCAATTCCGAGACAGAAAATGGATCAGAGTTGATAATCCACGCGCTAAATAAAATTGCCCAGACACTAATTTTGCTATAATATACAGTAGTTAGTTATTACTATTGATTAATGCCGGCCTAACTCTGATGCATTCCAACCTAAACTTTGGCCGATTTTCTGAATTTTAGTTTGCAACTAATCTATCCAATTTGGTCGACAAATTGGATATCCATAAATCGCATGATCATATCATATTGGGATTTTTGCTATGCGAGACTATAATTTTACACTGAGATAAAAAAGGTAGGTTAAATGTACTGTATAAACCCAAAATATATAGAAATTATTTGAGTGCTATTTGAGTACTACCATAAGGAAATGAAACTTCGGACTTTCAAGCTTATCATTTATTATTTATCAAATTCTGGGGACCGTCTAAAGCCGGGTAGTCACGTGACACAAGCCACAGTGGCGGTGGCTTGTGTTACACAGAGTCACATGAC
>CAJVPU010002089.1:0-11276 GCA_910591775.1 Dentiscutata heterogama | reverse complement strand
ACTTGGACTTCCCACGGTGAGTATATTCAAATATTCATAGAATCCGTATCTACTAGTACTTGAACCCGAAACCCGCTCGTGGAGGGTTGGGTGCCTAGATCACTAGACCGCGGGATCCCAACCCCAGCATAAATATTTTTAAAATATAATTAATATATTTTTATTATATATTTATTTTTTTAAAAATTCTGCAAAGTATATTTGTGAGAAGTGAGTTTTTTGTTTGTCGGTTAAGTTTATCTTTTTTGATTTGGTTGTAATATATACTTGTATGTGCTTGGGGAAAGTAGTATTAGTATATAATGTCCAAATTTAGATTTTGATGTCATCAAATAGTTGTAGGAAGTGGTATGTGGTATGATAATCTGTCATTAGTAGGAAGGGAGGTATTGTATATTTGAGGAGGATGTGGTATTAATAGCTACAGTATATAACTGAGTTGTCTATAGATTTGTTTCTTGCAGTTAACTTGGATATTGTATATTGATGCTATTGAGGCTATAAAGAAACAGAATTTGGTTTTAAGTGAGTAGTTTTTTTCCTGATATCTCAAACAGGAACAAGTTGTTTTGGATTGAGTGGGTGTTGGGTGTAGTGCTTAATTCTTGCTGAGTTGTTTGTCACACTGGTTATTTTGCTGAATTTTTTAAAATGGGTAATAATCTATCTACAGTTATGTAGGTTAATTGGTGTAAATATAAATAGGTTGGGTAAAATTAGTGTAGTAGATGGGTTGGTGAGGTTAGTTATCTTGTCAGTGATATTTTTGAACCAGCAAGGGATTTTTCCTCTAGGAATTTTTTGGATGTTATGGTGAAATAAGTGCCAGTTAAGGGTGTAGATGTTGAGAAATTGTTCTATGCAGGTGATATTGTGTATGTTTAATTTGTGTTTAATTGCAGCTGGTTGTTTGGTTGACATTAGGATTGAATTGAATGAGGTGTCTTTAAATTGTTTTGGGATTGGCCATGGGTTGGTTGGGCATACTAGTTAGATATTTAGGTTATGAAGTGTTATTATTAGTTGTATGGTATTTGTTTTGTATTCATTTGTGGAGAAGATTGGTTGTTTAAAGAAGATAGATTGGTTTGAATTGGCTGTGTTTTGGAGTTGTTGTAGCCATATCTTGATGCTTGAGTTATCAAAGTCTTGTGAATGGATACTGTGATCTAAAGTTCTAATTTGTTGTTGTTGTTGGATACTGTAAAGTGTATTTAGTGCATATATTGCAGGGTGATGAATTGTTGAATTGGGCATAGATCGGGCAAGCTATGCTTTTTGTTTTACTATATTGGTATAAAGTCTTGTAATTTTGGAGCAAGCATGTTTTGTTAGATATGTACTTTGCATCTGGTATGCAGCTCGTGTTAGAATCACATTGTTGATGATGTAGATAGCTTGTTTATCTGTAATTCTTGCATATTGGATTTGGTTAATGTTGGTTATAATTTCATTTATGATCATAGTTTTAGCTCTTTTAGTGAGGGGTCTCGGGTGAGCCAAACTTCCAGGTGCTAGAAGATATCTTTCGGTTTGATATTAGGAATAGTCTGTCCATGGAATATGATAGATGCTTGTGGGTCGGGGTTGTTGAATATTAATATTAATTTGTGTAGGTTAACTTTGATGTTTGCATAAGATAGGAAGGAGTTGACTTTCTCAAGTATGTCTTGTAATTTATTTTTGTTTTTTAAAATCTATATGGTATCGTCCATGTATGCTACAACTGAAGCATGTGTTGATATAGTCCTGAAGGGAGTGTTTGTATCTAGCAGATATCCTTGGTAGGTAGTATATTCTCCAGAGTATTGGAAAGAAGGTTTCTCCTTGGTTGATTCCATCTTGTACTGTATAGGGTTTAGTTATTCCAATATTCATTATTACAATGTTTTTTTTGCTATTTAGAAGGTGGCTAAGAAGGTTAGTAATTTTTTTCAGAATATGAATTCTTTGCAAGATTTTTATAAGAAGGGGGATGTGGACAGTATCATATGTCTTGGACATATCTTGTGCAAAGACCCAATATTCTTTGTTAGTAATATTTGCATGTTCAATGATATGAGTTACAGTTTGGATTGGTTGGAGGGTTGATGCAAATGGAAGGGCTATATTGTTGTTTTTTGAAAGAATTTGGTGTTTAGCAAGTATTTGGTTTAGGCAGAGTATTAGTATTTTTGTAAAAAATTTTTGTATATATTTAATTAGTATGATAGGACATATATAATTTAAATTATTGTTGTAGTGTTGTTTTTTTGGGATAGCCTATATATTTGCCATTCCCCAGCTTTTTGGTGTTTGTTCCAATTCTAGATATACATTGAAGATTAGAAGTAAAGATGAGATTGCAGTATGGGGTAAGTGTTTTAACATTTTATTAGATATGCCCGATGGCCTAGTTGCTTTTTGTGTTGGAGTAGCATTGATTGTAGTGTTATTTCATTATGCGTTATTGGTAGAGTGAGATTATTGTAGATATGAGGTAAGATGTTGGGGAGAGGTTGTAGATAGGGTATTCATTCCTGTTCGAAGTTTGTGTCTGTTGGATTAGACTTGGTCTAGTTGTTGAAGTGGTCTCTTGTTGCTTGTTTTATTTTTTTTGGATCCGTGATTATCTTATCAGAGGTGATTATTTTGTTGTAGGAAATATTTGCTTTTCCACGCTTTAGTATGCTATTAATCATTCTTGAGATGTTTGTTTTCATATCTTTGTAGCATTGCTAGATATAGAAGTTTATTTTTTCTCTTTGTGCTGCTTTGGTCTCAATGCTTCAGGCTTTTCATATTGTATTTTTTAGATTTTTTAGTATTGCAAGGAATTGGGTATAGTTAGTCGTCAAATCGTAGAGTTGGCAGTATGTTGTCTGTATTTTGGTTAGGGAGTTTATCTTGTTGAGTGAAGTATTAATCATTTGGGCTATGAAGGTAGGTGAGTATGAGGGTTGAATTGAGCAAGTATTACGAAATGTGTTGTTGATTGTTTTGAGTGCTATATGAAGTTTGGTGGTTTTTGATGAAATCACATAAAAGATTTTCCATGACTTGAGAGTTGTTGGTATTTCTCAATCAGCAATTGCCTTGATTGTGTTTGACTACTTGTTCCAATGTTTGTTAAGTTGGTCTTGGTTGGTAGTGGGTAATGATATATTTAAAGTCTTGAAATCATTTTTAATAGCTTTTGAAAACTCTTGCCAGGAGTCTGAGTTTATTTGTTTATAAAGGTAGTTTTTTTTTTTCTTTTTTTTAGTTTGTGGGATTTTGAGGTTAAAGTTAGTTGTCTAAGTAGTCTGGATAATCATATGGTTGCTGTCAGTGATTTCCGTTGGGTCTAACAGAATGAAGTTAAGAATTATTTCTGGGTTAATCCAAATGTTGTTGATTTGACTATGTAGAGGGCCATGTTTCCAGGTAGATCCTGCAACTGAGAAGAAATCGAGGAGACTTGAAGATAATAAGGATTGCAAGGTAGAGAATAGTTTGGAGGTTCTTTTGCAGTATTTTATATTATCATTAAAGTTACCAAGAGTTATGGTATGCCAATTCTTGTGTCTTGCTTTGAGGAGCCAGTTTGCAATTGTGTTTTGTGTTGAGGTTGACTGGTCTAGGTGGTTAGAGGGTAGGTATAATGATATGAGTCGAAGCTTGTTTCTAGATGGGAAGTAGAAATCGATGCATATTGCGGTGCTTGGGAATGTTTGTATATTGTGAATATAAGGTTGTAGAGCTTTGTGTAGTACAACTGCAGTGCCAAGGCTTGCTTCACATTGTACTTTGTTTTTTGAAGAGAAATTAGATATATATATGGTAGTATGGGTTGGTAAGGGATGCAGATGTGAAGTCCTTTAATTTTGTTTTGGTTAACAAGATAATGTGATATTCATTTGCAGTGCAGAATTCAAGTAAGAATTGAAGTTTGAATAAGTCAGTAAGTCCTTGTGTGTTATGAATAACTATGTTTAAGTATTTATGGATGTCGAGTTCAGTGACTAGGGGTGTGTCATTATTAGAATCAGAAAAAAGCAATGGTTGGTTAGAATATTGTAGAGAAATGGAGTTATGTAGGCTTGCAGGTGTTGTCTGTAATATGGATAAATTAGAATAGTTGAGGTTAGTAGGCAGTAAGCCGGTTTGATAGGTTTCATTCATTGAAGTGGGGAGTAGTTATCTAGGATGTCCCAGTGAGGGTCCGGTAAGTTAGGAAGGTTGAGGAGATAAGAAGGTGTGCTTTGAAAATTAAAGTGGTTTCGTAATTCTGTGATAGTGCTTTTGATTTTTTCATGATTAGTAATAGAGATGTAAATTGTGTAATGAAGATTAGTTTGCTCTAAGTAAGAGGTAATTTCAGAGAGTTGAGATAAAAGTGGTGGTTTGGCTGAGGTATTTGAGATTATGTGGATCTTGATCTATTTATTTGGGATTTAATAGAAAAAGTAGTGTTCTCTTAGAAGTCGAGCAGTGTCAACTAGTGCTTTGGGGCTTGTGATAAGTATAGTTAAGTTAACTTTGGTAATTAGATTAGCTTTACTGAGAAGTGGGGTTTGTTTGTAGAATTGACTGTTATGTAAGAGAGTGGGAAAGGGATATTGAATTTGTATTTGTCTTGGATTTTTGCTACAAATTCTTTTGCTTGGTGTGTATTAGAGATAGGGAAATTAAAGGTTCCAGTTGTTTTGATCAAGTGTAAATTTTTTGGGAGTGATTTCTTTTGTACAAAGAAATTGTTAGAAATGTGTCGGAAGCTGTAGTGTTCTCTAAGGATGTCAACATATCTATGAAATTCTGATATGTCAATAGAATTACAGAAAAATAGGTGGTGAATTGCTAAGGTAAGGTTTTGAGGTGTTGATGGGAGCCGTGGTTTTGCTTCGGATAGGTTAAAGTAGTTTGAAGGTATTCTTTCTATGATGTAGTATTTCATTAGTTTTGAACAGTATTTAGAGAGAAATAGTAGTCTGGCCTGTTCTGTAATTGGGAAGAGGTCTCTAATTTTGATGTGAAGATCAGCTGGATTATTTGGAAGTGGTTTGAGGACTATGATGAAATGGCTATCAGAAAGTTTGTCAAAGGTAAAGATTTTTCATAATGCCAACACTGTAGCTTGGGTAAGTTTATGGTCTTTGATTGGTAGCAGAAAGGGGAGAATTTGTTGGATTGGCAGTTCTATTTCAAGTAGGTCTGGTAGTAGAGAAATAAGTAAGGTTGAGTGTGCTTCATTGATCAATCTACGGAGTTCTTTAAAGCTAGGTTTGCAGTTTATCTGTGCAAAGTTAAGGCAATATGTAATAATTCGAGTGCAGTTGTGGAGACTATTGGTAAGGAAGTCTGTGTTGTATATGAAGTTGATAGCTAGTTTGGCTTTGAGTTTGGCAAAGATTTGATTCCTGTTGAATTTGTTTATAAAGTAAACATTATGCAGTCTTTTGTATTTCTCTATAGCTATTTGTAGAAGTGAGTTAAATTCTTTTTGGTGTGGTGGTTGTGTTTCTTTATTTTTTGTGAAAGATCAGAAAAAAGCCAAGTCAAGGTACTCAAATTTTGTTTTAATTGCATTTGGTAGGTTGTGTTGGGTTGAATTAGTTTGGATTTTGTGTTGAAGAAATTTTAGAAGAAGTTCTGATAATGAGAAAGTGTTGATGATAGTATCATTATTCCAGGTTATCATGTCGAATTCCTGTGTATGAGCTTTTGCTAGTGTGATAGTAACTGAATTACACCAGGTGAGTGAACAGTCATCTTTGGAATGTTTCTTTTTAGATAGATTAGAAGTGAGTATGCTGCTATATGATTTCTTTGGGGGTGAGAGTGATTCGATAGTTGCATTGGATTGGATGTCCATCTGGTCATCTAACTCTTTGTTTGATTGGGTTTGTTGTATGAGCTCGATAGAGGTTGATTGTTGTGGATCTGAGTTTCAGGAGTTATCTTGGTTGAGATGCAGAAATGGATCGGGTATGTTGTAATGATCAATTACTATGTCTATGGTCTGGGAACTTAGATTGTATGTATTATTTCCCATGCTTGTATGTTTGTTTATGTTGATTCCCACGCTATTTTGTTTGTTTGTATTATTTTCCATGCTTGTTTGTTTGTTTTGTTTTGATGATGTCATAGTTGTTTTTGACAGGGGTTTACTAGATTTTCCACTTTGAGTTGAGTTTTTTGGTACAGGGGGTGAGAGTTCAATAGTGTTTGTGGTGTTTTTAGGTTGTGAAGTTATTTTCTTCTTTTTAAGTTTTGCTTTGTTGGCAGGTTGTCTGAGGTCCCAGTAGGGTCTATCAGAGTAGCACTTGATCGAGTTAGAGAGATGAAAAAAGGTTCAAAGGCTTCAGGAGTAGAGAATAATGCGTTTCTGTTTCTTTTTAGCTTTGTATATATGACTTGGGGTCTAGTCTATAATACTTAGTGCACCCAAAGGGCTAGAAATATATATAAAAACTATTTGTTTTGTATTTTTACGAGTGTTTTCCTCTTATTTTTTGTTTTAATAATCTATAGGAAAGAGTTTTTTTTTTTTTATTATTTTTTATATTTTATAATATTGTATTTATATACTTTTTAATAATCGAATTAATTTTTAATTTAATTTTTATTTTACTCTTTCAAATAAAGTACAATTATCTGGAGTGTTCCAATAATTATAAATTTAATTATAGCTACCATTTTAGTTATATATGTATTTAGGCCTTCAGATAAAGACATAGATATTATGGACAGAGAAATTTCCAAAGAGTTGAATAAAATAATAAATCAACTTTTTGAAAGGCTACAAAAAAAAATTACTGAAATAATAAATAATGCTTCTATCAAAATTTCTAACAAAAGATTGACAGGCACTCTGTTTAATACTAGTGATCGAGTATCTAAAAGATGGCCAAAATAGAAAGAGAAGCAAAACTTTATAGTGATAACAATATCCCACTAGGGGCAGAGACTCTGGTAATGAAAAAAAGAAGAATAGAAGAGCCAAAAACAAAGAAGTTGGGTGAAAAAAGACAGAAAACTTTCGAAAATAATGTAAAATCAAAAGATGAAATTGTTGACAAAGAAAACCTGGACCCTGCAAAACAGACAAATAAGTTGGAGAATAACAAGTTGAAGGACAAGGAAAACATAATCAACAACTGGTTTAATATAACTGAGAAGGATCGGGCCCAAAAGGGCATATCTATACTTGAAACACAACTTGGAAGTAAAGATGATACAAAAAGTTCCAGAAAGTCTTCAGAATCTGAACCAAACAGAATAATATCAGGTGATACCAACGTGATAGAGGTGGACATAGATTCTAAGTTACAAAATATGAATAACAGTATAGAACTGGAAAAAATGACGCATAATGTACAATCAAATAAGCTAATATATACTCTCAAGAAATGGTCCAGTCTCTTTATACAACTAAAACGGGGCCAAGCGACTTTTTCAAAATATAAACCAAGAGTAGAAATTACAACCAAGAATAATAATGCACTCATCTTTGACATTCGTAGCCTGGATAACATACAAATGATCTCTACACTATATAGTAAAATCGGCAGTGATCTAGTTGGGGCAAAACCTCATTATACTAGAGGAAAAAAAACACATTTAGAATTGGTGTTTAGCAATGAAGATAATCAACATTATTATGCAAAAGAGTGTATCTCTCTTTTTAGAAGATCATTACTGGGTTACATATCTACAAACTTGAGAAGAACACATTTAGCAATAAAGGTAGAAAATGTTTCAATCAGTGATAAAGACTTTATATCTAACAAGTTAAAGGAAGCTTTTGAAGACTTTGGATCTATTAAGTCAATT
Source organism: Dentiscutata heterogama (assembly GCA_910591775.1). Classification (NCBI taxonomy): domain Eukaryota; kingdom Fungi; phylum Glomeromycota; class Glomeromycetes; order Diversisporales; family Gigasporaceae; genus Dentiscutata; species Dentiscutata heterogama. Next base: position 3,482 of record CAJVPU010002089.1, on the reverse strand, counting down.
AAACTATTAATATACGAAGATACCCTAGTTTGCACAGATCAATAAATAATTCTATACGAAATGACAGAAGATTCAGAGTTAGAACAAAAAATCTCAAGACATACAAGTATATAGGGCCAAAAAGTTACAACAGAGTGGAAAGCAGCTCCCAGACTTTGTTTTTATTGTGATCAACTAGGGCACTTGAAAAAGGACTGCCTACAATATAAAGAAGCAATAGAGATTAGAAACCAATATAAAAAATATAAAGAAACCATAAGATATAAGCGAGAAAATGCAGGTGAGATGAATTCAAATAGAAACAGCACTAATGAAGAGCAGAATAATGAAAATAGTGAGAAATTAGACAGCTTGATACAGAATAGTACATAGTAGCAACTGAATGAACTTTAGTAAAAATAAACTACAAACATCATACTGGAAGGTGAATTATAAGTGCCTTGAGAATAAGATATTAAGAAAGGAAATTGCAGAGGAAATATGAACAGTTACAGAATTAGAGAGGTAGGATTACTGTAAGTGCAAAATACAGTCTTTAATTAGAGCTAGAAGGATTCTTAAAGCCCCAAAAAGTAGCATTCAAAAGCTAAATAGAAAAATAAACATACTAGAAAGGAAAATTGCCAGAGACAAGAATCTATCTGACTTACAATTAGTGATCGAAAGGCTAAAAGGAGATCTTCAAGATGAACTTATGAATTTAGCTGACAAATAGCAAGTTTGCTCTAATGCAAGGTGGATTGAATGGGGAAAGAAATTAACAAAGTACTTTTATTCCAGATTTAAAACCAGACATAATGTGTCAGCATTAGACAAGATCAAAATTCCTAATAAAATAGAAGTGTCGAGTTCTATAAAGGTACTATATTATATCAAGGAATATTATAATCACATTTATCAACTAGAACCAATTAAAGCAGAGATATTGGATAGAATAACAGAAGGTCTCCCACAAATAGAAGTATCAAACAATCAGAATCTAATTAAGTATATTACAAAAGAAGAGATAATTAAAGTAATACATAGCCTTTCTAACAACAAGGCCCCAGAGACGGACAGTATTACATACGAATTTTATAAGGAGATGATAGATGAAAATAGTGTAGTATTTGAAAAAAATTTTAATGATGTAATCAAAAAAGGTAAAATGCTCAGCTTGTGGTATAAAAATGTGATAACATTGATTTCAAAAAAAGTGAAGAATTTAGAACACATTCAAAATTAGAGATCTATCTCTTTAACAAATTGCGATGTTAAAATATTCATAAAGATCTTAGCTAACCGTCTCAATAACATCTGCCAGAAAATAATCGGTACTCACTAGCAAGATTTTATAAGAGGAAGGTTAATATTGGAATCTGTGATAGACATCATATCTGTTATGAGAAATCAGATTGATCAAACACAGCAATGTTGGATGTTGTTTCCAGACCAACAAAAAGCTTTTGATCGTGTTAGCCATATATATTTACAAGAGGTATTAACAAAGATAAAGTTTAATCCAAGATTTATAAAAACAATTAATATGTTGTTCTCAGAATAAACTGCATTTATAATAGACTTTGGAGTAATATCGGAATTGCTCAAAGTTAATCATGGAGTGAGGCAAGATGACCCACTTTTACCCCTCCTCTACATATTAGCTTTTGAACCTTTTCTTAGATTACTCAATAAAAATCTAATAGGAATAGCACTAAATCAACATTCAAATCAACAAAGATTCAAATTAATGGCCTATGCTAATGATCTCACAATAAGTATAGCATTATATGCAGAATGAGATATTATCACCAAAATAATCCAGGAGTATGAGAATGCGTTAAACACAAAAATTAACAAAACTAAATCAGTACTGGTTCCACTAATGTCTAACGCTCGATGTATAGAACACCATGGGGCAAAGAAGTTTAAAATGTTGCCAGATAACGAGCAGTTAGGGCACTAGGATTTGAGTTAGATTTGCAAGGTAGAATAAGTAAAAATACTTGGCCAGACATGATTTTAAAGATAAAAAATATGCTGAGAAAATTATCACAGCATAATTTGTTTATAAAGGGTAGAATCCTAATAATCAAAACTTTGGTTCTGTCCAAAATTTGGTATATTATATACCTTGCACCTCCGAGTAGAAAACAATTAATGGAAATCAGTAATCTTGTAAGAGGCTGGATCAAAAACTCTTGTAAGATTATCCCTAGATACTCAATTTTACAACAAGAATATAAATATGGTGGCCTAAATACACCAATACTAAAGAACTTAGTAGACGCTAGACTACTTTCTACTTTTATAAAATTACTTACAAGTAACAACTGCTAGGCAAAAGCAGAAAGAGAGATAATTAAGGTAGAGTTGCATAACAAAAGAAACATCATGGTATTAAACACACTTAATGAAGTACTGATAAAAAACAGAGCTTGGCCGGAGTATTGGAAACCTTTTATCATAGCTTGGAAAAGAGCAGAGAGTTCTATAAACAAAAGCCTAGAAGCATGGCCCTAGAGATCTGAAGACATCAAAATTGCTAACATACCAGGGAGTGAATATATAGTGAACAAGGAAGTCTCCTTTTTAAAAAATAAGTCACTGACGACAGCTATACAGAAGTAAGAAAATGATAGTAGGGTAAATAATGACTTGTGGAAGTGGTCCAAACTAAAATGAATTAACAATAAGTGAAAAGATATATTCTGGTATTACTGTTATAAATTACTGCCATTAGAATACAGGCTAAAGCACATAATACTGAGTAACAATGGTAACTGTCCAATGTGCTCCGGAGAAACTCAAACCAATAAACATTTTGGAGCCAATTGTAAAAGCAGTAAAATCATATAGGAAACAGTATACTCACACATAAACCCAGAGAAGACTCCTCCGAGAACCTACAAAGAAATCATGAATATTAAAGATAAGAGTAAGAAGGAGATAGCAAGATGGTTACATGTTAATATGTTATATGAGATTTGGTATTATTATACCCAGGCTAGATGGGGTGGAACGCCAATACCAAAACCTGCACTCTCTATAGTTATTAGGAATAGAATTGAGAAAGAGTTCAAAACATTAAAATATTATAAAATGATCAAAAATAATGGAGATAGGCATATACAATTTTAATGAATAATAGGTGAATAATATAATTAATCATGTAATAATATACATATAACAGAATCAAATAAAGTATGCGATCTGGCATCCCTAGGAGGGGTTTAATAAAAAAAAAAAATAAAAATTTCTAACAAAAAAAGTATAATTTGTAGTGGTATAAAAGAAATTTCACACAAATTACATGCCAAAATTCATAGTAAAAAAATATATGAAATTATTTCCATTGTTTCTAGTGAATCTTGAAGAATGTCTTATCTAATACCCAAAGTTTCTAAATCTGGAAACTCAGCTAACATAGTACAGAGAGACCTCTCTAAATGCACTCTCTATAAATGCATCCTTTATGTAAAATCTCTTTAAATGCACAGTTT
>CAJVPU010002088.1:0-11282 GCA_910591775.1 Dentiscutata heterogama | reverse complement strand
ATATGATTTGACGAGTTAAATTTATTAAATTTTTTATTTAATTTCTAGAACACTAAAATTCAGAATTATGTAATATTTCGATAATTTTGATTACGATCAAACTTAGAAAAAAAAATTATTATTTATTTGAAATTGTAATGAAATTTGATTCTAGCTTGTCTGCTGAAATGCATATGATGAACATGAAACAAAGCACTATAGTACTGAATCCTTTACACCAGATAAAAAAGCACTATCGATTAAGAAAAAAGAATTTGGGTATATCGAATAACTAATATTGGACATTAGAATAAAAACTTGCTAAATCGATAATAATGATAAATACTGTATTACTATACTGCATACTAGAGATTAATGCATAAAATAACAATGATACACGATCGACTAAATGTCAACTTCAGAACAGGGCTAAAAATTTTATTTTTCTAGCCATTCAAAAATATTGTTCTTGATTCATATAATATAAAATTATTATTCTAATTATCAAAAAAGTCACTTGAAACAATTGGTATCCAGTGGATTTGCTTTTAAACTAATTTATATAAATAAGTAATTATACGTACACATGTTTCAAATGATGACTGGAGAACTTACTAAAATGGTAGATCAAGAACTCATTGAAAGAATATATGATTACATTAAAATTTATATTTGACAAACATAAATTTTGTAATAACTATTCTGCTAATTTCGTTTCACTTCTAACGACCACTGGCTCTGGTTAGACTTTGATTTAATACTTACCAAAAAGACACTTAAAACAATAGACCGCATGCCAGGAGATAAATAGGTAAAGCAAATCATAAACTATCCATAGATACTCCATTAACAATGGTCAGATAAAATTACTCAGGAGAAGGATTGAATTGTCTGATATTTTTAGATGGCCGTAAAATGAATAAGTATTTTCTGCCCTGAATGGGAATCAAAAATTAGTGATGCAAGCAAAAAAAGGAAATCTAATAATAAAATCATAATTGAGTTAAGTCCTAATAATCAAACTTATATGATAATTGTCTAGTATGACCCTATAACAATGAGACAACTACTCAGTGAAAGGACCGATTGAAAGCGCTTATAGACAGTGAACTCGAAATTATCGAAATAGCTTACTAAATATATTTGATTAATTAAACATAAATTTTAATACAATCATATTCACCTTCAGTGAGTTCTTAGTCTATCAACCCTGCATGTTATTATTTTACGTGATAGGTTTGTATTCTAAACGAATGAATACAATAATAATTCTATTTTCCGAATCAATTGAAAAATTATGTCATTTTTCTAAGATTAAAATATAAAAAGGGTCATATATCGCCAATTCATGATTCGAATCAAAGTTTGACTTTTTCTTTCTTTTTAAAGTCTAATCCGCCCATCATCGTTTCTTACACCACACTTGCATTATATTAGAAATGGCTAGAAAATCTTTTAAACCTCAATCTTCTAAACTGCAAAAATCTTCTAAACTGCAAAAATCTTCTAAAACTCAAAAACCTTCTAAAACTCAAAAATTAAAACATAAAAATGAAACTAAAAGTAAATATGATGAGAGAGAAAGCGATTACGAAAGTGAGGATAAAAGTAATGAAAGTGAAAGTAGTGAAGATGAAAAAAAAAGTAAAAAAAAAATTGTAAAAAAAAGAAAGTACAGGAGTGAAGACAACAGGAAAAATAATAAAAAAAGAAAATTTAAGAACAATGGCGAAAGATCTGCTTTACACAAAAGAAAAGATGATAATTTAACTGTAAAAAATATTAAATGATGGCGAAATAATTTGATAGAGAATGAAGAAATGTCAGGAGAGCTATCAGAAGAGGAGGGTGAACCAAAGTCAAAAAAATACTTATCTATTAAAGAAGTGTCACGTGAACTTTTAAAGGCACTACGTGTAAGTTGAAAACTAATTCCTAAGAACCTGGGTATTCAATCTTAGAAAAATTCTCGATAGATTAGTTTTTTTTTTCTTTTTATTTGGTTAGTAAGAATTACGATAGTTTAGTTTTATTTATTTTATTTTCATGTGCTACTGCATTTGGTTTGTGAGAATTACGAATAGTATATACTACGGCAGTGACACACGGGTTCATCAATAGTTTAGTTAGTTTAGTTCTTTTTTTTTTAGTTCTTTATTTTTTTTAGTTCTTTTTTTAGTTCTTTTTAGTTCTTTTTTTTTAGGTCTGTTTTTTTTTTAGTTCTTTTTTTTTCGTGTGCTACTGCTGAAAAGCCATTTGGTTTGTAAGGATTACGAATGGTAGATACTGCGGCAGTGGCACACCTGACCTTGGGTTCGTTAAGTTTAGTTAGTTTAGTTTTGGTTTTTTTTTTTTAGTTCTTTTTTTTTTTTTTTTTTAGTTCTTTTTTTTTTTTTTAGTTCTTTGTGATTGAATATATGCTACTGCTGAAAAGCCATTTGGTTTGTAAGGATTACGAATGGTATATACTGCGGTAGTGGCACACCTTCGTCACCACGTTCTGATAGTTTAGTTTTTTTTTTTTTTCTTTTTTTCTTTTTTTTTTTTTTAAAAAACTTTCGTAATTGGGATTCGCCAATAGTTAGTTTTTTTTTTGTTTTTCATCCAAGTTTCAATAGTTTAGTTTTTTGGGGTTCATCACCAAGTTCTGATTTTTTTTTACCTTTCGTAATTGAATGTGAAATTTAGAAAGAAATCAACTTAATTACGTCAAGGTTACGACCTGAGTATCAACTAAAACTTCAAAAGACCTTTGAGGATCAACGTGATCTTGTTAAAATCTCAATACTTCCAAAAATTGCAAATGCTTTGGATAAGACAACGTTTCCAGTAGTTGATAGTGTAATTTATAAAATACTACATCAACTTCATCGACACCGAAGGGACGAATTCATCACAGAACAAAAACCGGCAATAGTGGTAGACAAACATAAAAGAAGGAAGCATAATAATGGACGTGTAGATTCCGTACGTAAAATATCATATTGTTAATTTAGCCATTACATATATATTAAGAATTTTTTTTTTTAATAATAGAAAAGAAAATGAAGAGCAAAAACGATAGATCATTTATCTGAAGTAAATTATAAGTTAATAAGAAAGATAGCAAAAAAAGACTTAATGAAGTTACAGACAAGTAATCGTTACCATTTCCCAGAAATCTCAGAAACAGATAAAGAATCGGTAAAAAGAAAGATCGTAGTTTATGACTTGAAGTGGCGATCACAAGCTGTAAGTTAAATTCATAATTCTTATATCTCTATATGCATCTTTATTATCGACTATAAGATGAATTTGTACAAACTTCGAGGGTCCATATTTTTACGTAATATTACATAGCTAACAATATACATTTATGTTACTGAAGGACTGTAGAATGCATAAAATATATTAATTTTATAAAAAGTTCGGGTGTATTTTGTTATTAGTGTTAGTAGTTGGTACTAAGATATATGGTAAAATTATAGAAATCGTATATAAAATATGCATATATATATGAAGATTAATTTAAATTATTTTATTTTTAAAGCTGAAAGAGTTGTTAAAAAACTATGTGGATAAAATTAACGATGAAACGGTGAAAGCAAAGACATCTCGAATAAGAAGTCATGGACCAGAGTTTGCGTCGGAGGACAAGCCACCAATAAATGCACCAAAATGGATGTTGGCCAAATATGAAACTGAGATCGTAGAAGAGGAGAATGAAGTCGATGAAGAGGATGAAGTCAAAAGCGAGGGTGAAGTTGATGAAGAGAAGAATGAAGTCGATGAAGAGGAGAATGAAGATAATGAAGACGATGAAGGAGAAGCTTCATAGTAAAATAGTCAATAGCAATTATTTTCAACTATTTGATAATATAAAATAGAAGCTATTCTATCATATTTAATAAATATAAATTAGTCATAGCGATAGACCTCCTACCTTAATTATATTCAATATAAAATTAATCTATTGTTGAACAAAGGTGTCACAAGCGATCTATACTTACATACAAGAAATATTTATTAACTGTCATTTCTTATATCTTCAAATTGATAAATATCTCTTCTTATTTTATCATTTATTATTATCCTTATACTTTTAACTTTATTTCTCTAATTTCTTCAGGGTTTTTAAGGGATTGCTTTCACCGGTGACTTATGATATAACTTACCGGTAACCATTTCGGCAACCCTGATTAGAGTGTCAGTATTGCAAAATTATGTGTTCAGCAAATCTTAAATTATGTGAATTATGGGTCCTGGAATTAGAATAGAAAATTAGGCCACTTCAAGTTGATTCTCCCCTAAAAATAGGAGGGCATGTTATGCAAAGAATTAAATTAGCGTGGCCTTACATAAATTACATTACATATAAATTACACTGTAACTTACAAAATTATATAATATAACTTTACAATTAATAGTGATAACTGTTAAAAGTATATTAGTTTTGCCAGAGTATAATGATATAATAGTATCACGGGTTAATTGATATAGGGTAATTATTATTATATCGAATATCTGGCTCAGGGTGGTTCAGGGTTATTCGCTTGTATAATTTTATAAATACTTGAACGAGAAACTTCTATTTCTCTTCCACTTTACATTTCTATTTATATACTAACGCTAATTGACTATTATATATTACATTATATATGCAATAATTACTATGTATAACCACATTACATAATTTTTTGTCTGCTATTTTTACTACTGCAAGTGATTATTGAGATCACGTACATAGCCGTGATACTGATTAGTTGAATACATGATATTCATTTACATATATATATATGATGCTACAATAACCATGCTCCATTATATTAATTACGTCACCATCACTCATGTGACATATAGATTAACCAATAACTGTTAATTATTTAAATAACATCTCTCATAAATGCTAATTGTAACAGTGATAACATAACAATAGATTTGGCAGCCAATAGAATGCGTATCTCTGATTTTAAATCACATGTTATTATACCGTTATTGTATCGTTATATACCATTATACTGTATAATTACATTCACAATCCTATATGTATTATATGAAGGGTTGGTTTTAGAAAGTTACCAGAATTAGGCTAACGTTAGAGTATAATATATACTACCCTACCCAGAATTAGGCTAGCGTTAGTGACCAACACCCTTGTGTTGATATTGCTAGAGTTAGGTACGATCACGGGTTACCTGATCATGACTGGGTAATGTTAATGGCGTGATCGCTAATGCATGAATTTAATGTAAAGTCTATTTATTTGTAACCGGGTAATCAGTACCCAGATTGATAATCTAATAAAAGCATATCGATTCCAAAGAAATCGATAACAAGCTTCTTAGTGATAACAAGTTCTAATTAGCAAACAAGTTTCTTAGTGACAAACGTTGGTCTTGCTTAGTAAATACACAGTAGTATAGGTGGTAGTGCCTGGTAATACACCAGTGCCAAAGCGAGTGCTCTGACTAAGTGAATCGAGCCCGAAGACCCTATAACTGCAAACCTATATGACAGTTATAATATAATTCAGTTAACTGTACATAAGCATTTATTGTTTGAATTACTATTTTTAATTAAACTAGTATGTGTTTGAAGTTAGATAATTTATGCGGTGATTGTGAAAGTCATTTTGGCAAGATGATGGAATATTCTATTTAATTTGTTATTAAGTTATATAGCAAACAGATTAAAAGAAGCCAGCCAACGCATCTCAACATGTAGTAAGTTGCTTCACTTTGACGGTTCAAGAATATTACTTAATTCTCGCAGTCTTAGTTCAACTGACATTCTTAAGATATTCTGATGAGACGCAAGAGTAGAAAACTTCAGAAAGGGCACGCTGATGAAAAGTATAGAATTGGATCGATTATGTAGCATCCACGGTCATAATTCAAGATGTTGCTGAAACTTAAAAAAGCTACAATTGATGTTTGTCATAATGCTAGATATATGCCGTAATATTGATTTACACTTAGTGGTGCAGCTGCAATGAGATAACTAATATCGTGGCCCTCACTGACCACGAGCGAAAAACTGACCTCAAGTCAAAGACAAGTTATCAACGTCACGATACAAAGGTACTTAGCACAGTGTTTTATGAGAATATTATCTTTTCAAATTATTTCGGGGAACCCAAGTTAATTTTTTCTTTATTTTTTACGTTTCTTATATACTTAAAATAGACTCCAAATTAATTACATCATAAGCGATCACACAACCCGTACTAATTGGACTAGTAAAGCGTTGCAAAACCCGAGTCATTAACGGTCCATTTGGCACTGATATACGGTCCAACACGAGCCAACATTTGCTTTTCCTTAATTACATAATTAATCAGTTATACGATGTTTAACTTTCCCATATTTCTTATGATTCTTAATTGATGCTTAGTTATTCGCGATCAAATCTGGGTAATTGACAATCCATGATTTGAAAGAACATATTTTCGAATGCGAAACTTACTAAACCTTAGAGTACGTACACTTTATTTATTATTTATTTATTATTGTTCACGCTTCTAACACCATTCCTCATACCACATATTCGAGAGCCACTTTTCATCCAAGAGCCAATGGTGGCCGTGACAACTAATTACGACCGAAGTTGCAACTTTTTTGTAGTATTGACATAGGTACTTATTCCGATCGTATTGGTGTAGGTCTAACTTTGGCAGTATTATGTTCGAAACACTATTATATAGATCCTAATTCCAGTAGGATGTAGTAATTAAAACAAAATAGTTGGTTTGTCATAATATTGCTTCAAAATAAATACCAGTTAAAGAATCGGGAACAGACTTAGATTGGTTATAGTATTAGAATAAATTGATAAATAAGTTAATTTCGCATAATTTTAATATTATGACTTTCTCTTGTATGCATAACATGTTAAATAGCATTACCTCATGTGTGTCACAATAATACAAGTATTATTATGCAGATATATGTTATAAAGTTCACGAATACTGCCAAAAAAATCCTGTATTGGGATTTTTAATTAAAATTTACTGGGCACAATCTTTAATGAATCGAATGAGTGAGCCCGGTAAGCAACAAACTTGAGCCCTAATAGCAGATTTCTTGATAGCATTTACATATACTATTATGGGCTCCGTGACATTAAACTCAGGGTCTAGATTAAACTGGCTCTTAAATTGATCGTAATTTTGACCCAGCTTAAGTAATCCGTGACCTCATATCATGTGCTCACGTCTTAATGAACGATATTTATAGCACTCCAAGTTTACTGTTGAAGCTAATTGAATATTATATTATAATCGCTTTCTCAAACAATAGTTGTTTAATTTATAAAAAAAATCACCCCGATTAATATCTGATTTGTATTAGTTTTATTGCATGCCAATTTGCACCATAAATTGGCACCAATCAGGCAGTCAAATTTAAAAATTAGTATAAATCAGGTAGTTATCAGGTTTAGATATAGTATATCTGATTTGTATCTGATTTGCCAGCTTTTGACTAGTGCCAGATACTAAAGCACAAGAAGAATTTGCCGAATGGCTACTTAAAATTGGAGAAGATCACATTCTTCTTATTAATAGATTGGAAACAAATATAATCCAAATTCTCAGAGACTTTGTTTTACTATCTCATGATGTTAATAGCTTAATCCACTTCGTTTATCCTAATCTTTTTTTGCATTCTAATCTCTGGTATTTGGTTGAACATGCAATACTTACCTCGAAGAATAACTATGTCGATATCATTAACTCTACAATTATATCTTAATTTCCTGGTGAGACAGTCGAGTATCTCAGTGCTGACACAACCGAAAAACATACCGAGTCAGAGCATCAATATCCAATAGAATTTCTTAACTTATTATCTGCTAGAGGTCTTCCTCCTCATAAATTAACACTAAAGCTAGGATCTTTAATTATATTACTATGTAATATTCATCTGTCTTTTGGTCTTTGTAATGAAACCAGGATAGTTTGCCGTTTCTTTCAGAAACATGTTATTGAAGCAGAAATCATAACTGGGAAACATGTTGGAGTCTATGCTTTTCTCCCTCGTATTTCAATATCACCTTCTAATATCAACTTACTTTTCGTCCTTAAACATTATCAATTTCCAATTTAACTAGCTTTCGCAATGATGATTAACAAATCCCAAGGACAGATATTGAATTGGGTAGGTTTATACCTACTAACCCCTGTATTCTCTTATAAACAATTGTATATCACCTGTTCAAGAGTCATATCAAGAAACAATTTGAAGATTCTTATTACTGCATGAGAAGAAAGTAAAAGTCAAATCAATAAAATACAAAACATCATATACCCAGAGATCTTTCAGTAAAAATCTTGAGTTTTGTATTCTGGGTTTCATTCAACTTGCAGCTTTTTTAAATAGTCCTTCATAACTAATATTCTGATCAAGAGATATATATGTATTAGTGCTACTTTATTCAAGAGTGAAATATATATATAAATTAAACTTTCTTCATTATAAGTTTGTGCATTAGATTTTCATCTACAATAAGAGTAAGTTTTTAATAATAATTAGGCTATACAACCTTAATTTTAGTTTTATATTAATATCAAGACATGTGTTAGATGCTAATCAACTGATCAAATCCTTAATCTTGATCAAAGCACATTTAATATAAGCTAATCAGTATAGGCAGAGTTGTCATGTCTAATAATCTGGATTAGACATTGGACACCCAATAGTTTGAATTGGATATTAGATGTCAAGATCTAATTGAAAAAATATCCAAAAATCACAATTGGATGTTGGATTAGACATCTGATCAAAGGTGTTCAAATGTCTAATATACAACACTGAGTATGGGAACTTTAAAACCAGATGCGGGTTTGGGTCACTTTTTGATACAGTTATGGTAAATAGTTTATAAAATATCAAGAATACAATTTATGCATCAATATTTGAATATACCTGGCTTTAATGGATGTATATATAAGGTATCTGGTATGTATTGGTATGTACAGTTGCCTCAAAAAGAAAAAAGGTTGTCATAGTTGCACAAAATGTAATACATAGAGAAACATGATCCTTTTATCCTACCTATTATAGTAAAACCTGATCATGGGTATCTAAAATAGAACATACATTATCGCATATGCATAGATGCTCGTGATCATATACAGATAATTAGGTATAATACATACAATTAACAATATATTCTCAATACGTAGGATTTGATTGTGCTAGCAATTGAAAACTGTGGTATTTTTGCTTATGATAAATGGTTTTTTTTTTGCATAAATTTGTTTTAATATATTTGTATAATTTTGACAACCTTTTAGCAACTATATAAGTTAAGTATATATGGTATAAATTTATCTATATACCCTGATCACTATTTCAAGATTATGGAATATTTAGCAAAAATACCCTGACTGTATGTGTACAAGTGGAAACTTCATTTCTGCTAATATTCACGGATCAGGTTATTTTTATTACAAATATTTAAAATTTTTTAGCTAAATTTGATATTTAATATATTTTGAATTTATAAGTTTTAAATTTTTATTAATAAAACCAGCTATGATATATTGTTTTTAAAATACTTTTAAATTTATACATATTGAAAATTTGTATTATTAAATAAAGTAATTAATAATTTTGATTAAATATTTAATCTTTTAATATAATATATTAAAACCTTATATATTATGTTTATTTACTATATATAAATAAAGTTAAATTATACAGTCGTCCTCCTCTATAATCACGCTGTTTGTTTTACATAAAAAAATTGTGATTATAAAATTTTAATAGTAATGTGATTATATGGAGTTATTTTAGTAAATATATTGCAAATAATTTTTCAAAAAATGGTGCTTATAAAGAGGGTGTGATTATATAGGAGGTGACTGTAAAGGAGAATGACTGTATAACAAATCATCTTTCAAGTTTACTTTAGATGCAAATAAATCTAACTAGATTTATTTTAGCCTACTTCTAGATTTATTTAAGCCTATTTTGAGTTTAAATAAACCAAGCTAAGTTTATTTAAACCTATTTTAAGTTTAAATAAACCAAGCTATATTTATTTAATTCTACTTTAGATTTAAATAAATCCAAGTTAAATTTATTTAAATCTACTTTAATTTTAAGCCAAGTTTATTTTAGCCTAACTCAGGCTAAATAAACTAAGCTAAATTTATTTAAATCTACTTTAATTTTAAGCCAAGTTTATTTTAGCCTAACTCAGGCTAAATAAGCTAAGCTAAATTTATTTAAGCTTATTTTAAATTTAAATAAATTTAATCTAAGTTTATTTAAACTTATTTTAGATTTAAATAAACTAAGCAATTTAAATATTAAAATACATTATATTAAACAAATAATATAATAATTTGTAAAATTAAATTTCCGGAGCAACGCGACGGGTTACATACTAGTTTTTATAAAAAAAAATTGTGATTACCTGATCATAATTACGGTTACAGTAACTAATTCTATTTTGATTTGTAAACTTATTTATATAATAATAATTAATACTTTTTATGATCGTGAAATTTCTTTCGAACTTTATATCTTTCATATATATGTAATTTTGAACAGAAATAGGACTTTTTTAAACCCCATTTATTTTCGAAATAAGTTAACTTTGAATCACCCTAATAGGTCATTTTGTACTCTCACTTATTTTCGAAATATGTTAATTATGAATCACCTCATTAGGGGGGTTTCAGAATTAACTTTTTTCAAAATAAGTGGGAGCTTAAAAGAACCTATTTTCTTTTTTTTATAATTCCGAATCAAAAAATTAAATAGGCATAGCCGGTGATAAAATAGCTTTTTTTGATAAACATTCATCGGTAAACGATTATGTAAATAAGTACATACTTTAAAAAAATAGAATTTGTATGTCGCTTATTTTGAAATAAATACGCCACTATTTTATCTGAAATCGGATGCCGAATCATTAATTCTGAAACCCCCATTTATTAAAGAAAAACCAACAGATAGGAGAATATTAATTCATTATTTGATTTTCATGTTACACAGATGATTGGCTATAACTCACATGATTGCTGTCTTCTTTTTACATCTCGTGTATTTGGTTATTTAGTTATTTTAGTTTATTATTATTAGTTAGCGCTTATCATTTATTGTTCTTTCTCCTTTTGACCCGCAATATAAAAAATTGGTTATTTACAATTTGTCACTCGATCATGTGATACATCAAACACAACAAACGAATACTTCGGAATACACATATGGGATATCGCCTCGCTGCTCACGTGGTCAACAGCTATTTCCTAGCATCGTTGGTCTATCCTACTCTATTCTCTTATTTGATATCCGAGCTGTTCAGTCGGGCTA
>CAJVPU010002087.1:0-11285 GCA_910591775.1 Dentiscutata heterogama | reverse complement strand
TATTATAAAAACTAATTTTGCAAAAAAGTAATCCTTATTTTCAAATATAATTATGCAAAGTTTTATTTAAATATTTTAGCATTTTAAAAGAGTAAATCAGAGCTAAAAAAGTGCAAAAATGCAGGCAAATTTGCCTGCGTTGGTTTACATATTAAGGGATAATATAAAATAAATAATACTAACTAAAAAACACCACTATAAGTGCCTAAAAAAGAAAAAGAATATTAAAACTATGATATTCAAAGAATTCAAGAACTATGTTAAATAAAAAAAAAATCTATACTTCTCTAAAAAATAGAAAAAAAAAGATAATGCATCTACAAGAATGCAGACACCCAGAATATACCAAAAGTAATGTATTTATTATAACATAGACCAAATAATATATTTTCAGAAAGTACTAAGAACTAAAAGAACACTACTATAGGTATCTGGAAAAGAAAAAGAATATTAAAGCTTTGATATTCAAAAATTCAAGAACTATATTAAATAAAAAAAAAAATTTATACTTTCCTAAAAAATAGGAAGAAAAAAAAGGATAATATGCCTACAAGAATGCAAATACCCTAGAATATACTAAGAGTAATATATCTATTATAACATAGACTAAATAATACATTCTCAGAAAATACCAAGAACTAAAAGAACTCCACCAATAGGTGCCTAGAAGAGAAAAAGAATATTAGAGCTATGATATTCAAAGAATTCAAAAACTATGTTAAATAAAAAAAAAATTCATATTTCTTTAAAAAACAGAAAAAAAAAAAAGAATAATATGCCTACAAGAATGCAGACACCTCAGAATATACCAAGAGTAATGTATCCACTATAGTATAGACTAAATAATATATTCTCAGAAAATACCAAAAACTAAAAGAACACTATTATAGGTGCTCAAAAGAGAAAAGAATATTAGGGCTATGATATTCAAAAAAATTCAAGAACAACAAATATTAAATAAAAAAAAATTTATATTTTTCTAAAAAATAGGAAGAAAAAAAAGGATAATATGCTCACAAGAACGCAAATACCCCAGAATATACCAAAAGTAATATATCTACTATAATATAGACTGAATAATACATTCTCAAAAAATATCAAGAACTAAAAGAATACCACCATAGATGCCTGGAAAAGAAAAAGAATATTAGAGCTTTAATATTTAAAGAATTTAAGAACTATATTAAATAAAAAAAAATTTATACTTCTCAGGAAAAAAAAAAAGGATAATGTGCTCACAAGAACACAAATGCTCCAGAATAATGCTTGGACCTGGGTATGCATTACCCAGGTTACCCACGGGTGGGTCAGGTATTGGGTTACAATTTTGTCAACCCAGGTAAAGAGTAACGAGTCAACCTGTGGATTAAACCCGTGGATCAACCCAGATAAAAGTGACAGGTCAACCTGTGGGTTAAACCTGTGGATCAACTCAGGTAAAAGTAACAAGTTAACCTGCAGGTTAAACTCATAGATCATCCCAGGCAAAGTTGACAGGTTAATCTGCAAAATAAATCTATGGATCAACCCAGATTAAATCTGTAGTTTAAACTTGCAGATTGAATTTGTAGGTCAACTGTCACATGAATTGGGCAATAAATTATGGTATTCAAATATTCACGATTAATTAGGTATTTGTTATAAAAAGAATATGAATTTATGTGATCTTTATTTTTGGAAAAATTTTGAAGAGAATGTTTCTTTCAACTAAGGATAAAAACACTCTTTTAAATATATTCTAATTTCTTGTAAACTTCGTATTTAATCAAAACGCAATGATTACAAACTTATGCAATCATATATATGCTCTATTTTGAGTATAGACATGCTTGCACAAATTAAGCTACCCAGAATATATAATAATGCCCTAATACTACTAAGGTAAGATTAATATAACTATGATAGTACAATTATGACAACTTAAAGAATTAAACAAATACGTAAATAAGAAAACATAGAAAAAATTAATTGTTACAATAAATAAAAATAAGGAATAATAATATTTATTTAAATAAAATTATAGATTTTGAACTAGATATAGGTGGTATTGAATTCAAATTATATTTTATACTTAACCTTAAGTCTTTTGAATTCGAATCAGTAAAAAAAAATCTTGAATTGTTTCTTTGAAAATCATGATTTTGTAAGTTTCATATTAAAGTAATATTTAAATTTCAAGCAATAAGTTACGTACATTGCATATATATACCTGATCCTGCTAGTGACATTAGATTTTGGTGGCACTTATATATGAATTCTTTTAGCTAAAATTTTTTTAAAAGGTATTTATTAGCAATAATAATATTCTGATCTATTGGGAATTAGCAGAAATGAAGTTTCTGCTTATTCACATGTGGATTATGATATATTTTTAATTCTGTGATCTTGATATAATGATCAGAAAATAGAAATGCTTATACTGATATTATTCTTGAACCCTGAGATTTTTAATTATCTATACAATTATTAATTAAAATTTCAAATTAGTTGTTAAATACTGTTTAGAAACTAGATTCTGTATAACAATAAGGATGAGTTAGTTTCAAATTCCTACAGAACAAAGACCTATTACGATTAGAACTATTTAATAGAAGCTTACCAAATCAATGATTAAATTCTGCTACCAGTTTTGTATAATGCAAATTGAAAAAAAAATTTCCAGAATCCTATTATATATGGTAGGAAATTATAAATTGAGATCAATAATAATAATATTAAGATAACATTGTATAAATATAAACAAAGATATTGAAGATAAACAGGTTAAAAAAGTGTGTCTCATCCTTGTGATAGAGAATTTTCACGATTATATATATGATGAAACTTAATCTTAGTTGAAGTCTTCACATAATAGAGTTCTTAATTATATCTAAATTTCTTAAAAATGTTACTCAACTCAGAAAGCAAATAAAAGAATTATTAGTGACAGAAATACATATTACAAACAACTCTATTTCGTGTTATAATCATAAAGGAGAACCTGTAATCTTTACATTTGTTTAAGACATTACAACTAAGCCAATAGAAGAAGCCCAGATTTCTCTATATCTCAGTGATTTAAATAAAATTAATATTATCACACGAGTTCTTGAATAAATATATGGCAAAACTTGGGATGATCAGATTGTATATATCTGAGATAAGCTCCGTGAAAATAATCTTGATCAGATTTCTCTTCTCCAATTTTATTACTTCCTAGGAAAATGATTAGAAGAAAATTCTTGGAGTCCTGAGGTCAAAGAATTTATTAAAATTAAGTTCTCTATTAGTATCTATTGATATGTATTGAAGATAGCAAAGCGTATATATCAATTATATTATGCATGAGGTGTGCACAATCTTTTGCTTGTTCAGAACATTACAGCTGGTGCATTAACTAAATTGTCTAAAGAGAATTTTGAAGCGCTTGTAAATAAGGCCCAATTTATTCAAAAAATTGAAATAGCTACTATTCTTGAGTCTTCAATAATCTTATAGGAGCTTAGAAATAAAATAATTATATTATGCTGTCACATAGAGAGACATAGCTATAAGCCTATTTGGACAGCAGAGATCTTTTTCGATTTTTAACAGCTGCTCTACCTTGTTTGGTGTGTCAAGTGCATCAGGAGTATGTCAAGAATAACCTGGGTTTGTATAAGAAGAGCATCTTCCTGTGTGTTGAATACAAAGTAAAGTTTTTATTTATATAATATAATTGGAACTTTACTTTGTATTCGATACACAGAAAGATGCTTTTCTTATACAAACCCGGGTTATACTTGACATACCTCCAACATACTTTTGATGTACCAAACAAGGTAGAGCAGTATTAAAAATTGAAAAAGACCTCTGCTTGTTTGGGCTAGTTGAAAATAAATTTTTATCTTTTTTTTTGTTTGTTTGTATTTATATTTTTTTTATCAATTTTCCTTGTATATTACTATATTAGTATTACAATTGGGTTTCAATTCAAATCAGATTAGTGGAGAATTCATATTTTCTTTTAATAAAACCAGTATTATTTGATTGAGATAGAATATATTTGAATATTTAATTCATGTTCTTAATTTACTGCAAATCCTGATTCTACAATATAGTATAATATTGTTGCGATTATAACACACATAAATATATTAACTGACTTGATTTACATCGTCAACTGAATTTCATTCTATTCTAAATTTGAGATTCTCTCCTATAGTCATGAAATGTATTAAAATAAATTGGCAATTTGAAATAAATTAAGGATATACTTTATTTTCATATAAACAAAATGATTGGCAAAAATATACAGAACACTTGATAATTTTATTATAAAAAAAAAATAAATCTGGTTTTTAGTTTTACATATTACTTTACTAGAAGTTTGCTTAATAATTTATTTATTATCAATGGTGATTGTAGTTAGTTGATGTGAATTGTCATTTTATTAGTGTTACAAATCTTTTCAATCGATTAGTTGAATAATTTTTTTAGTTGAACAACTAGTTGCAACTAATTGATTAATCGATTTTTCGATTAAATGTAAGTTATAACTAATCGATTAGTCGATTAATCAATTAAATACAACTAAAATTAAATATTTTTTCAATCGATTAGCAA
This sequence comes from Dentiscutata heterogama, assembly GCA_910591775.1. Classification (NCBI taxonomy): domain Eukaryota; kingdom Fungi; phylum Glomeromycota; class Glomeromycetes; order Diversisporales; family Gigasporaceae; genus Dentiscutata; species Dentiscutata heterogama. The sequence continues at coordinate 6,701 of CAJVPU010002087.1, read as the reverse complement.
TTAATTCTTTAATTAATTAGTTGATTAATTGATTAATTGATTAGTTGATATCCAAAAAATTCAATTGATTACTAATCGATTTTTTCAAATTTCAATTTGTAATATTAATTGTTTTCTTGCAAAAATAATATTATATCAGTAAATAGAAAAGCTTATTGCAAGCCTATTAAAGCACATTTTTATTTGTTTATCATTATAATTTTTTTGTATATTGCTGTTTTTGTATATTACTATCATAGTAATTTTATAATTCAGAATTCAAACTTTCTAATGGGCAAAAATGAATTTTCAAAATCATTTATTAAAAGTGAATTTTCAATATTTGTCAATTAAAAATGAATTTTTAAAGTTATCAATTGAAAAAAAATTTCCACATTATTAATTGATTGAAAATAAAATTTTAATCTTCGATTTCGCATATATAATTTAGATTTTAAATTCTTGACAAGGATAAAAATGAATTTTTAAAACATTTATTAAAAATATTGAAAATAAATTTTTAGATCAAAATAAATAAAAAGACTCTTAAATCATATAGATAATTATATTTTGTTCTGACTTTCAAAATATATAAAAGCAATGACTTTTCGCATCTCTAATAAATTTTAGGCTTAAATGTTTTTATAATAAATCGTTTATTATTTTTGATACTATTAATTGCTTTATTCTAGTTTCAAATCATATTATTAACTTCTAATATTGCTTTAATATAAACTTTGAATACACGTGAACAAATTGCTCTTATCAGCTAATATAAACATGATATTCTAGTACTTTAAATCAAATATTATCATGTTAAACCATTCCTCAAGAGTAAAATAATTAGTATTCAAACTTTTGTATCACCAAATCATCGAAATAGATAGCGATAATAACAATGTAGCATATAAAGATAATGAAAATATCTCTGATTTTGACCTTTCAGAAAATAATAAACCTCATAATATTTTAACTAAAAAAAAAAACTTTAGAAGAGCCTATTGAAAAGTCTACCAATGAGTCTCCGAAAAACTAGCTATTAAAAAAATTAGAGTTAACATTACTAAACCAAAAGAAAATAGATCTAGTAGTGTTTGGAAATATTTTGAAAAGGATAATGGACATGATTACTGCAAAATAATTGTACTTAAAGGTGGGAAAGAAGTAGAATATAGAACAAACTATAAACATGATAGTAGAACAGATAACATGAAAATCCATCTTTAATCAGTATACAGAATAATCTTGGAATTGATGAAAAATGCCAACTACTTATTAATAACATAGTTAGAAAAATAGTTCTACACAACAAGTCCAAACAAACAAAGCTAAAGTGAATTATAGCTGAATAGATTATTACTGACTCTTTACTATTTAATGTAGTTCACAAAATGAGATATCGAAAAATGATGCAATGAATTGATCTAGCATTCCAACTACCAAGTAACAAAAGCATCAAAACATATCTTGCTACTGCTTATCAAAAAAGTGTAGAAGAATTAAAAGAATTAATTTCTACTAATTGCGAAACTGCTTTTATAACTACAGACTTATAAACAGCACGTAGCAACAATGGGTATATTGGTATAACTCTTCATTGGTTAACACCAGATTTTGAGGTTTGCGATGTGATCCTAGCAATAGAAAAAATAGAATATCTACATACAGGTGAATGGATTAAAGAATATCTGACTGAAAAAATTAAAATATTTGGATTAACTGGAAAAGTTTTTTGTACAATAACGGACAATGGTGCAAATATGAAAAAAGCCATCAAATTTTGGAATGGTGTAGAATGCCTTCCCTGTTCTACATATACACTTTAGCTCACAGTTATCTGGACCCTGAATATTATAAAACTATATAATAAGCGAATTCGTAAACTTATCAAATTTTTCTAATCTCCAAAACAAAGTGAATATCTTAAACAAGCACAGCCCAACATAGCAATGCCAGCATAATATCTATTTGACTATACGACTATAAAGATTTACTTAAAAATACTCTATCAGAAATAGAAATGGAAGAAACTGATATTAATAACAATATTCTCAAAAAAGAACTCAAGATATTACATACTATAGAAGATTTAAAAACTGGTAGAATTCCACTTACAAGTCTTGGAAAAGACTTTTAGAACTATGTCAAGTAATAGAATGGCTTTCTGAAACTCTACCTTTGCTAGATAATGATAGTGCAAAAGAAGATTCATGAAAATTAAATCTTAAAAATCATGAATGGAAACCATTAAAAGAGTTAATAAAAGTATTAAATCTATTCGATAAAATGACAACTTATTTTAGTGGTGTACAATATGCAACTCTTTCTATCATTAATCCAAGCATTAAGGCATTGAAATTTGAATCTGCTAATAGAGATATACCTACAGATAAATTTGAAAGAGTTATAAATAATAATGATCCTAATATAGATGAAGGTTAGAGTAAATTAAATTATTATAACAAATAATTATTATTAATTAGAGTTGCAGGTGAAGCTAATTAATTTCACTAAAAAACTGGTGTACTAACGGTTCACTATCAGTGCAACATTGAAGATTAGTTCCATCTATAACTCTAGTTTTACTATTGGTACACCAGTTTCACCAGTTTTATCTGGTGTACTATCGGTACACCATTGAAGATTAGTTTCACCTGCAACTTTATTATTAATCTTATTAAAATACAAATTTTGTTTCAAATTTCAAATAAAATATCTTCTAATAATGAAGGTTCGGATATTGAAGAAAGTCCTGATAATTTAGACATTTATTAGTTATCTACGCATAGGCCTAAATCTCATAATATAACTAACTGTTAGCAACTATCTTCTAAAATGATAATCTCAAAAGTTAGGGGATTCGTATATAATTCACTTTGGCATTACTGGCATGATTCAGAAAATATTAGATTAATGGCTACTTTATTAGACTTATGGTTGAAATCAATGAAGACATGGTCAGAAGAAATATGAAATGAAACGATTAATGACTTACATGAAGAATTTAAGATCTGGCAAGATATAACAATGCCAGGGCATAGGATCGATTTTCTGATCACATGACTTTCCGACCTAGATTGCATATCTCAGCGCAGTCCATCCAATCAACCAATTAATCAAATTTAACAAACGCAATAAACTTGGTTTTTTTTTTGAAGTATGAGAAGAAATTTATAATTAATTTATTAATATAAATCATAAATTAAATGATAAATCGGGTCGAATAAATCTTAATGATAATTTGCAGTTTATTTGATTTGGCCTTATCATACAATTGATAATATCCAAAAAATAAATAGTCGAAGTTAAACAGATCATAATTAGGTTATATATAAATTATATGACTTTGGTAATTTTGGCAAGATTATAGGTGCTCTCAAACTGGGCTAGTTATAAAGTATGCTCAAGTACTATGATTAATTAAGGCATCCTTATGGTAAAGTTTCATGCTGTGAAGTTGGATATTAATTTTATCAATCAGTACAATTTTTGATAAAAAAAAAAAGTCATCGAGCCAACTTTTTTTTTCCCATCATAATAATGAAATTGCTTGCCAAATAAACTAATTTCTACCAATTAATGTGCTTGAGAGTACTCTATATCTCAAGAAAGCTACAATTTGAAAAATAATAATATAAAAGTTTGTGGTCATAATTTGCATAAAATATATTTACTCCAACTTTATACAAATTCATAAAATTACGAAAATTATGGTAGAGTCAAATAAATTACAAATAAATCGAAAATAATAAATTTGATAAATCAAAATTGCTTAATCATTACCTCATTTTTATTAATACGAAATGTCTATATAATAAATTTGTTAGCAAAAATAGATTAAATGATTCAACAAAATTTTTTAAAAAAACTTATCCCTAAAGCCTTGAATCAACGCAGTTGTGATCTAATGGATACTTGCACCTCTTGTAATCATATACTTCCTCCTGAAGCATTTATATATGAAAATAAATCATATAAGACATGTGCTGAATGCAAAACTAATAGAGCCGAAAAGAAAAAAATCCAAAAAGACAACTGATATTGATATTGAAGAAGCCTCTATTGAAATAATTGCAATTGATGAAATTAATAATTATATTTTTGATATGATTAATGGATTGGAAAATGATACTGCTCTATTTTCTACTTTTTATATTAAACTTGATGAAGCGACTCTTAATGCTATTGGCATCGATATTAGAGTAATGACTAAACTGATCATTGATGAAATTGAAGAAGGGGATGATTTCAAATGGATATAAGTAAATTATAAAATCAAAACATAATATTACTTGCCTTAATTTTTTTTTCTAATTTTAATCTAATATTCTTATTATATAGCGCTACAACTGCACCAAACATTTCATCACGTTATGAAGGTGTTTGTAATACATACTTTGTATGTTCTCAAAGTACTGAGCTCGAATGTGAATACAAAGACTCAAATCACAAAAGAATTGATCGTTTTGATTGTGGTGGCAAATTAACTATTAATATTGACATTCTAGCTACAAAAGCCAAAGTAACACTATGGCATGAGTTAATACATGAAAGACCTATTGATATTGCAACACCTCCAGAAATAAAACAAAAAATTATAGAAAACCTAAATATGGATCCAGTACATTTATAAACTCATCTTCGAAAAAAATTTGATATATCTAAAATTACTTCGAAACAAATCTACTACTGGTGGTCCTATTATGCGCAAAAATTTTATAAAAGTGAAGAAAATCATGTTATTTCTGCATGTACTTTTCTTGAGCAGCAGAAAAAGAATAATTATGATCTGTGCTTTCAAACAGAAACTAGTTATATTATAGCAATCAGGTTTATAACCCCTTATTTTATTCATTACAAAATGTACTAGAGATCCATTGTGATGCTACGTACAAAACCTTCAAAGGATGTTTTGAACTCTATGAAATTGTCAGAAATTTTGAAGGTACTCTTTTTCTTCTTTTCTGAGATTATAGATAGGTGACAAAATTCAAAAAAAAAATTAAAATATATAATTAATAATTAAATAATATTGTAATTTTCTTTTTTGAATTTCATTACCTATTTATATTTGAAACCATTATAAAACACTATATATTAACTATTGTTACTTATACGCAGGTGCGGGTTTCTCTCTGGCTTACCTCATTCTTGACATGATGAAAATTGGTGATGAAGCACAAGAGAAACTGCGAACTGAAGCTCTTGAAAGTTTTTTTGGTGCCCTTTACAGCAAAGGGTTGCACCTATAGATGCCACCGAAATTGATTTTCAAAAAAGGCCTATTTCATCTCCATTAGAGCAAATTAGAATTTTTTATAAGAAAGAGCAAATAAAATTTATATATTTATACTCCTTATAATTTCATCTATTCAAAAAAAGTGTTAAAAAATTTCATCTTTTAAGTAAAATAGGTCAAAAACAATTTCGTCTTCAAATTTTAATTTCAGGTTTTAGACCCTAAAATAATTTCATCAGTATGTATAGTTGCACTCTATCTACTTTTATACCGATAAGGACTTTGCTGAAATAAATGCTGTGAAAAAAATATAGCCGGTGTGTAATATACAACTCTGCCTATGGCATATTGAAAAAGCTCTCAAGAAAAAAATTAGAAGCAAAAATAAAATCAAACGAACTGACTATCAGTATAATGAAGTTGTGAATGAGTTTTCTTTTGTTGATCTTTCTTTCAAACCTGATCTAAAGCGCGAAGATAAAGAATACTATATTGTCTGTCCATCTAACCTGTATGAAGATATCATTAACCTTATTAAAAAGTATTTCAATATGCATCCCAAAATTTCAACTAGTGCTGATAGTCAATTTCTATCTTCTAAAGAAATAAGAATAAAGGCAGTCCATAAAATATATGAATTTTGCAATACAAATAATCTTGTATTACTTTGAGCATATTTGTGATGTGCCTGGTACAAACCTTTCAGATGGTGTCTTTGGGCTCGTTCTACACAGGAAACAATACTTCTTGGTAAAACTAATATGATGATCGAGTCTATTGGAAGGTTTTAAAACACAATTACCTTTATCAGTTTAATCACCCGAGACTTGATTATCTTACTTGAATTATTTGTACTTGAGTATTGCCTGACCAAATTACCCACCTTTAGCAAATTTTACTTGGCAGAACACCTCCATCATGGTTTGATGACTTTAAGAAGAAATGAAAGAAACTTGCTAACAAATCGATTGACAAAGAGATTAGTGAACATTATTATATTGATTTAAGTTGCTGGATATGTAGCTGCCCTTATTTTCTTAATAGCTGTTTTTTAATTTGCAAGTATTTGATCCATATGGTATTAGAAAAACAAGATGTTCGATTAGTTTATTCTAATTTTAAATGGCGAACTGAATATTTATTTTTAATCTGGGATAGAAGTGAAACTCAAGATATATCTGAAGCTATCTCAAACTTAATATTATATAATCCATCTTCATTAGAAAATTCTGCCAAAGAAGGTGCTAAGAATATAAACTGGCGTCAAGAAATTGAATCTAAAATAGCTTTATTAAATCATTTAGTTGATCATTTAAATACAGAGTTAATAAGCAACAATTTACAACATATATAGGCAGTTATAAATAACTTAGGTCATGCTTTTACAGTTATTACTGATATAGAAACAGCACATGTCTTATATGATTTATTTTCATATATAAATGCTTCAGGAGGAAGTATATGATTACAAGAGGTGCAAGTA